>JAOQML010118378.1:0-21603 GCA_027568935.1 Erythroxylum urbanii
TCTTTCCAATACAATTCCAATTTCTACTCCAATTTCTCCCCAAATTTCCAATGGCTCAAATTAATAATTCCTAAATTTGTGTATCTAAATTTCCAGTGCCATTGGACAATCATTTTTGCTACTGATAAACCCTTATTCTGCCACTTGGCATTTTCCTTAGTCTAGAAATTACCCCGAAAATTTCCAGAAAAATTTCTAAAATTTACTAAAAATCAGAAAACCAAAATGACCCTCTCCAATACAATTTTTCATACACAAATGTCATATTTTCTATAACAATCACATTTCTTAAAAAATATATCGGGAATTGTCATGCATACATGTACAGTCATTTACATGTGCAAAATTCACTATTCACGGGTATGTGTATGCATAAACAAGTCAAGACAATTTTAAGCACTTATAAACTATTCCAAATGACTATTTTGCCCTTCCCATTGGTGATGGGATGTTACATCAAGGATATCTTGAATATTAATCCTATGCTTTGACATCATTCCTTATTACCTAAAGACAAGATCGCTCTAAGGGTGGTGATTGGGTACAACTATTGGTATTCGAAGGTAATTGGGTAGCCAATAAAGGATTCATCACTCCTAATAGAAGGAGATGATACTTAAGGCCTCTTGTCGAGGTCATTGCTCAAAATCTCTGACCATAGCAGTTATGTGTCATGAAAGGAGTCTTCAGTGATACATAGAGTAATGAGATCCTAGGATAAGAACTAACATCACTTGGACTAGATGTGGTGTAGTCAATCTAGTATAATTTAACACAAGCCTATACTCCGAACCAAGTGGGGTATAGTATGGTGAAAGGATGAATTGCACAGTAATTGTCTATGGAAAGGTTTATAAGTAGGATAAATAACTATCGAAGAGTTTGTGTGTTAATCCACTTATATTCTAGTAAATTGGCATCATGAAACCCTTCATGATTTGCTTGAATTAAGAGTTAATTTAAATGCCATAAATAACTAGAAACCTAAGGGTTACACATATAAAAGATCGAATGAAAAATATAGTGTGTATGGCTAATTTTAAGTAGGCCACGAACTTGGCTCATAGGCCACTATCGTGACCGAAGCCGAGCCTAATTTTAAATAGGCCACGATCTTGGCTTAATGGTTAAAATCATGAACGAGGGCACGAATGAGTACATAAGTGAGTTCTTCACTTATGTACACAAGAGTTTAACCACTTCTTATAAACTCAAGTCAGAGCATAAGGGCGCTAGAAGAGTTCTAGAGTGAGAAAGTGGTGTCTTGAGTCTTATTCTTGCAATTCATGCAATTGTTGCAAATTAAAGTGCATACAACAAGATTCTTGATCTATCTTTTCATTTTAAGCATATACTAGAACTCATCTAGTTTGGTGCTCAAATCACCCTTACACATTGTTTCTTCTTGATCTTTGCATGTTCTTGGGTGATCAAGGAAGGCTTTGGTGTTTGCAATAACCCAAACAAGGAGAAGACACAAGAAAGGATGAGAAACAAAAGGTTAAAATGTTTTATATTTCATGTTCTTTTACATATCCATGCATGAATGTGTTATTTTGTGTTTTTTGGGGTTATCATGGTGTCGAAATTAGATTTTGACACTTTCGCCACATTCTCATGCATGTGATGTATGCATCCACAGCATCCCCAACAGATTTATCATTCATAAACCTCAACCATATATAGAACAACTAATAAAAATTATTGATTGTCTTATTACCTAATAGTGCACAACTAAGCAATATAAAAAACCTATTATAGTTTCTGGTAACTAATGCAACAAATGATATTTAGTATTTATTCACAAGATAAGTGGTATTAAATATAAGAATCTCAATAAATTCAATATAAATTGCTCACTCCTTAAATCTGCCTAGAAAACATTCATGATGTTCCTTCTTTATCAAAATAAATTCCATAGAGAAATTTATTATCCTTTCCTTTCATTCTATTGAATATCTTATTCACTTCTTTATGTCTCCTTCCAACTTCACTTGTCACGACCGGAATCACATCTAGCATATAATAACCACCGTATACCCAGGCTAAGGATACTCACGGTACCCTTAACCTGACTATGCAAGGCTAACTAAATATCTTTAAAAATCTTTGGACATCATAACGATCATATTTTGAAAGTCCCAAAACTTAATTAAAACACCTGTAAATCAGTTTTAAACATACTTCTATGTTCACATTATAACTCTACCGCAACTACTGGACTTTGAAGTCCACTTAAGAGCAATCTCAATGACAATACAAAAGGTTCATACATAAGGTCATTTACAAACCATTAGACAATCAAGAGTTAATTTACAAAAATATAAGGCATATCAACATAATCATGAGCCACTATATAACAAAAGTACAAAACAAAGACTACGTACGTGCAGTAATGCCCTGAAAATGTCAAAAGACCACATGATCCACTCAAAGCTTCAAGTTCACTAAATTAACCTACAAGGTTAGAAAGCGGAGGGGTGAGTACACTATGTACTCATTGAGCAGGAAAAAAAAATATCGTAAATAGAACTCGATACATACTAAGACGGCCTAAATAACCTAAGGACAATTTTACACATCTGACAAACATATAACCACCTATGAAGTGAACATACATGACATAAGAACACATAGGCCTAGTCTATGACTTAACCCATACTAGTTAGGAACCATATAGGCCTAGCCTATTAATCACTCATCCAGTGAACATAGGTTCCAGTTCCAATACACAAGAGTAGAAAAGCATCACATGTAAAATCAAATCTTGTTAGGAATCGAAATCTCATAATAGGCCAAAATAGTTATGTGTGTCACCATTAGTCTACCAAACTAGTGTGCACACCCACCGATTCTCAGTGTTAGCTCGATTTTCATTTGTGGTGAGTCCAGACTACGGTCGACAAGAGCATCATGACCCTAGATGATGACCTCATCGGTAACCATACCTCTAGGTGTGCAATCACCCACAAGTCCCGTAGAAAGATGCCAATACAAGGACTCGACTTTTATATACCAGTGTTAAGGGTACGGGGGCCACTTAATTTGTTGTACCTAGCACACAAATAGCTAATCGTTGCCCACCAATCAAAAAAAATTATATATAAATATTAAGTACTAAAACCAAGTACTATGCCTTTATTTATCGATCCAACCGATGAAATGGAACCTTTCCATGGCTTTTAACCAAAAGACAACACATACACGCAGCATGTATGACTCGGTTATACATATGTAAGTTCCAAAATATTATTTCATACAATAAAAGTCATCTTTTGCATTCCAAGTGCAAAGTTGTTCAAAAATGTAGTTTCAAAAAACAAAACATTGTCCTTTGCACTTCAGGTGCAGGTTTGTTGAAAACAATATCATTCCTCAAAATACGTAATAAAAACATCAGTTTCACTCCAAGTGCAAAGAGTTATTCAAAACAATGTCGTTTATTAAATACATAAGTATACTAGCATCTATTTGAGATTCAATTCTATTATGCATTACCTAGGTTCAAAATTTACATACAAGTCATCATGCATGTCTTGGGATGTCCTAATTCTATTTGAGAGCTATGTTTTCCCCAACTCACCTTAAAAGAAGGTGTATACTCCCTTGACTTCATCAATCCTCGGTACGAGTTCTTCGATCCACAGCTCCCGAGCCTTTATACATACAAATATACAATGTATTTACTACTCAAACATGTGTCTTATATTTATAAACCACTTGTAACATCCTGTCACCTGAATTAGGGTTAAAATGGTGACTATTAAAAATTAATTAGAAATTAGGAAGCATAACTCATCTTTATACACAATGAGGCATACACATACACGATATTATTGATCTTGCACATTACAATTATTTGTACATGCATTTATCAACATTTTTTGGGTATTATTAATTGTTAAAAAATGCAATTAAAATGTTGATTATGAATTATTTGCGTTAAAAATTTATTTGAAACTATTAGTATTATTTCAGAATTTTTGGTAAATTTTAGGAAATTTTCAAAAATTTGGGGTATTTTAGACTAGGAAAAAAATATTGAAATATAGACTAATGATAGTGTGACATGTGGACTAATATATTATTGACATTTGGCATCATTCAATATGTGACATTTGGCAGCTTCCATTGAGGGCAAATGGGCATCTTGCATTAGAGACATGTGTTAAAGTTTAGTGAAGACACCTAGTAGCTTAGGTGTCAAGCCTTTACAAAGAAATTTCTGCAATCTTTGTTTGGCTCTCTTCTCTCCACCGAAATGATCCCTCTTCCTTACTTTGAATTTTATGTTGATTTTGTTGTACTATCACCAAAATGATCCTTGCCATATGCGGCATGAAGAAGCTATCTCATGCTATTTTCTAGGCTACTGTACTTTGGGTGTTAGACTCACACTACATCTATCTTGATGTTAGAAGTGTCTTAGTTCCTTGGAAGGGGCTATAATAGTTAGTTTTTTAGATTTGGACTTGACTTTTAGTGAGGTAAGGGAATTATAAACTTGGTATCCAATTATAACATATGTTGTTTGATGTTTGGAATGGATCAATTGTGTACTGAATTAGGAAGGAATTGAGGTTAGATGCATGCTGGAAACTGGTTAGGAAGATTTCTACTGGAAAGGTATCGGTATTTTAGCCATATCTTGATGGAATTGGATGATTTTGAATTCACATTAAACTAGAAACTTATGTCTATAACTTTAATGAAGGAGTCAAAGTTGATTTCTTTCACAAAGTTTGTCAAAAGTTGGCTTAAAGTTACGTTTCTGGATTCTGTCACTGTTTGTGAATAGTCTAAGTATTTTGGGGATAATTTTCAAAATACTGAACAAAATTGCATAAAATTGATGTCATTAGAAATTTAAGTCGTAAAAGAACAATTTTTTAGAAGAATGTTTGGCCTAAATCCTTCACTTTCATTGTCAAAAAGACTGTGTAAAATTCTTTTTCATTGTCAAAAAGAATGTACCAAAAAGTGCTTTCAGATGTAGGTATAGACATTTTGAGTTCTTAGTTATGCCATTTGGGTTATCTAATGCCCCAGCTGCATTCATGGCATTGATGAATAAGGTATTTCAGCCCTACTTAGACCGGTTTGTAATTGTGTTCATTGATGACATTTTAGTGAATTCTAGAAGCAATGAGGAACATGCTGAGCATTTAAGAATAATTTTACAAACTATAAGAGAAAAATAACTGTATGCCAAATTTAGTAAATGTGAATTTTGGCTGAATCAAGTGGTATTTCTGGGTCACATAGTAACGGGGCATGGTATTCAGGTGGATCCAATGAAAATTGAAGCAGTAATGAGATGGGAGGCACCGAAGAATGTATCAGAGATCTAGAGTTTCCTCATATTAGCTAGTTATTACTGGAGGTTTGTCAAGGGGTTTTCTTTAATCTCAGCCCCTCTGACTAAACTTCTGAGGAAGAATGTGGCATTTAGATGGAATGACGAGCGCTAGAGAATTTTTGAAGAGTTAAAACATCGATTGACTACAACGTCGGTGTTGACTACTCCATCAGGATCTGGTGGATATGTGATATATTGTGATGTGTCGCATCAGGGATTGGATTGTGTATTGATGCAGCATGGCAAGGTGATAGCCTATGCATCGAGACAATTAAGATCTCATGAGATGAATTACCCGGTACATGATTTAGAACTTACAACAGTAGTTTTTGCTCTAAAGATTTGGAGGCATTACTTATATGGCGAGACATTTTAGATAGACACTGATCATAAGAGCTTGAAGTATCTGTTAAGACAGAAAGAGCTAAACATAAGACAGAGAAAATGGAAAGAGTTACTGAAAGACTATGATTGCACAATTGAGTATAATCTGGGGAAGGTTAATGTAGTGGCTGATGCTTTGAGCAGAAATTCGAATACAAGTGTAGCTCAGATTCAATTATTGAGGTTACTAAGCCTGATTCAGTTGAGAGCTTTGAATATAGAATCGAATCTAGAACATAATGAAGCATTGATAGCTACATTGAAATTGAGGCCAATGTTGCATGATCGGATCAGAAGAGTACAGAGTAAAGATCCTGAAATGGTGAAATTGATTAAGAAAGTTAAGGAGAATATAGGTTCTAAGTTTGAATTTAAAGATGATACATTGTGGCTAAAGTAGAGATTATGTGTGCCTAATGTTGATGATCTGAGAAAGGAAATTGTAGAAGAAGCTAATATGGTCGCTTATGTTATGCATCCTGGTACTACCAAGATGTATAACACACTGAAACAACATTTCTGGTGGCCTGCAATAAAAAAGCAAGTAGCAGAGTTTGTTTCTAAATGTATAACATACCAATAGCTTAAGTTGCGCATCAAGCCCTAGTTAGAAAATTGCATTCGTTACCTATTCCATGGTGGAAATGGGAACGAATTACTATAGATTTTATAATAGGATTACCTAAGACTCCGTGGTAGAATGATGCAATATGGGTTGTGGTGGACCGATTAACTAAGTCAGCCCATTTCATACCAATACGGGAGAACAATACATTAGACCAATTAGCTCAGAGATATATGACTGAGATTGTGAGACTGCATGGGGTTCCAATGTCTATTGTATCAAACAGAGATCCCATATTTACTTTGAGATTCTGGAAAAGCTTACAGTCAGCTATAGGCACATAGTTGATTTTCAATACAACAGTTCATCCTCACAGACGAACAGAGTGAGAGAACTATCAAAACTGTTAAGGATATGCTTAAAGCATATGTATTGGAGTTTCAAAGAGCTTGGGATCAATACATAGCATTGATTGAGTTCGCATATAACAATCATTATCACAGTAGTATTGGGATGGCACCGTATGAGGCGTTGTATGGTAGAAAATGTCGATCGCCTCTACACTAGGATGAGGAAGGTTTGAGAATGATTCAAGGTCCAGAACTAATACAAGATATTATAGAGAAGGTGAAATTGATCAAGAGTCGAATAAAAGCAGCTCAGGATAGATAGAAAAGCTACATGGATTAGTATAGAAAGGATATGGAATACAATGTTGGAGATAAAGTGTCGCCTTGGCGTGGTGTACTGAGATTCAGTAAAAAGGGCAAGTTGAACCCGAGATACATTAGTCCTTATGAGATTCTTGTGAGAATTAGACCTTTAGCATATAAATTTGTTTTGCCTAACGAGATGTCTCAATTGCATAATGTGTTTCATGTCAGTATGTTAAGAAGATACAGATCCGATCCTACTCATATACTAGCAGCTCAAGATGTTGAGATTGATAGCAACTTGAGTTATATTGAGGAGCCGATCAAGATAATGGGCTATAAGACAAAGCAGTTGAGAAATAAAGTGATTCCATTAGTGAAAGTTCGTTGGAGAAATCACTCGACTGAGGAAGCAACATGAGAAACTGAGTATCATATGCGGCGACAATATCCCCACCTATTCGAATTATTAGGTAAGAATTTCGAGGATGAAATTTTTGTTGGGAGGGGAGAATTGTAACATCTTCTCACTTGAATTAGGGTTTAAATGGTGATTATTAAATATTAATAAGAAATTAGGAAGCATAACTCGTGTTTATACATAATGAGGCATACACATACACGATATTATTGGTCTTGCACATTACAATTATTTGTACATTCATTCATCGACATTTTCGGGTATTATTAATTGTTAAAAATGCAATTGAAATGTTGATTATGAATTATTTGTATTAAAATTTTATTTGAAAATTTTAAGAAATTTTTGAAAATTTAGGGTATTTTGGGCTAGGAAAAAATATTAAAATATGGACCAATGATAGTGTGACATGTGCACTAATGAATTATTAACATTTGGCATCATTCAATGTGTGACATTTGGCAGCTTACATTGATGGCAAATGGGCATCTTGCATTGGAGACATGTGTTAAAGTTTAGTGAAGACATCTAGTATCTTAGGTGTCAAGCCTTTACAAAGAAATTTCTGATATCTTTGTTTGGCTCTCTTCTCTCCACCGAAATAATACCTCTTCCTTGCTTTGAATTTTATATTGATTTTGTTGTACTATCACATTAAAACTCCTTACCATATGCGGCATGAAGAAGCTATCTCATGCTATTTTCTAGGCTGCTGTACTTTAGGTGTTAGACTCACACTACATCTATCTTGATGTTGGAAGTGTCTTAGTTCCTTAGAAGGGGCTGTAATAGTTAGCTCTTTAGAGTTGGACTTGATGTTTAGTGAGGTAAGTGAATTATAAACTTGGTATCCTATTATAACATGTGTTGTTTGATGTTTGAAATGGATCAATTGTGTACTGAATTAGGAAGGAATTGAGGTTAGATACATGCTGGAAACTGGTTAGGAAGAGTTATACTAGACAAGTATCGGTATTTTAGCCATATCTTGTCGAAATTGGATGATTTTAAATTTATATTAAACTAGAAACATATGTCTACAACTTTAATGAAGGAGTCGAATTTGATTTCTGTCAAAAAGTGTGTCAAAAGTTGGCTTGAAGCTGCGTTTTTGGATTTTGTCACTGTTTGTGAACCGTCTGAGTATTTTGGGGATAATTTTCAAAATACTGAACCGAATTACATAAAATTAGTCATTATAAACTTAAGTAGTAAAAGAACAATTTTTTAGAAGAATGTTTGGCCTAAATCCTTCGTTTTCATTGTCAAAAAACTGTGTAAAATTGTCCATAAAGTCTATTTTAGGGGAGAGCTAGAAGAAGTTGGAAGAAAAGGGTGTGCATGATCATGTACAAGCAGGATCATGACTCTTAAGGGTCTTAAGGGGGTTGCATGATCATGCTCAAGCATGATCGTGACTTAGAAAGGTCGATTGGAAAGTGCATGATCGTGCATAAGCACGATCGTTACACTGTTTGACAGTTTTTAACATCCCTTATTCTTTTGGCTATAACTTCCTCTTCCGACCTAAAAATGACTTCATTTTTAAACCAAAAAACTCATAACAATTGTTATTCGCCTCCATAAAAATTTATAGCCATCTGAATTCATTCGGGAAAGATTGATTGATGAATTTAGGATGAAAATGATGAAGTGTACTAGATTATGATAAATGAAATGTTTTCACTGAACATACTTCGGTATTTGGGTCTTATTTAGATCTGTAGATTTCAAAATGAGTTGATTCTTAATTCAGATAAAGTAGACACATATGGCTATATCTTTCTGAAGAATTATACTTTTAATTCTGTCTCTAACCATTTCAAAACCTAGCTTGAAATTGAGTCTTGACTGAGCCCAAAGTACTACCGGACACAGAAATTATGTCCTGTTATGATTGAATAAACTGTATTGATAGAGGCCGAATTAGACAAAGGTATCTTCAAAAAAGTTGTAACTTATTCTCTTAACTTTCAATTGGTTGAAATTTTGTAATTTTTGGAGATGTTAGTTGAGAGATATGGGTGGTACAACTTGAATGCATAATCATACATTAGCCAAATTTTCAAAAGTGCATAGTCTATGTTATTTTGAGTATAACTTATAGAATAATTAACCAAATTGAATGATCTTGGTATCACTAGAGACTCAAGACATAGGATAATAATTGTTTAGAAGGAAGTGTAACCGAATTCCTTTGTTTTCCTGATGAAATTAATTGTGAAAAATAGACCGAAAGTGTACCTTTAAACAAATCTGAGTTAATAAATTGAATGTAGAACCCAGAATTGTCATGAACATGCATTGTACATATTCAATATACATAAATGTGCATAAATGAATACATAATTGTGCAATATTGTGATATGTGAATGTATTGTCTATATAATGGAATGCATTGAACGACAGCATCCAGACATTGCCGGTATTTCAAGGCAATAGCTTTTCGGAGCATATAGTGAGTAACCTAAGATGGTCTCACCTTATTGTTCTGTACATTATTGAACTATATTGCTATCTTATTGAACTATACTGAATTGTGCTGATTGTGTACTAGATTCTGGATAATATTTTTCTGAGGCATTTTGATGCATGAGAATGATATTGGAAGTGCTGATTGAATGTGAATGCGTCTGCCTAAATGATTTTCTGATTCTCAACTAAAAAGTTGAATGCCGGACTTAGTCCGATGACCACTACTACTGTGATTGTTATTGTAATTGATACTAGGACTGATATACTGTTATATTACATGCAAATGAAAGTGATTGAATTTGATGACTAAACTGTGGCATGCACTTCATTCCGATGCATGTAATATAAAGGAGTTATGACTAGTGTTGCTACTGATACTATTACTAATAAGAGTTTTAAGCTCCTGCATATATAGTTCGAGCCTATGGCTCACTGTGATCAATGAGGCGCAAATTAACTGACTGAGCCCAAAAATTTGGGATACTGTCAAAGCACACAGTCACAACAATATAAAAAATGAATGTGAGTCTCATAAATATCGCATCCACATATGCTTTGAATTCATTGAATGATTTGCAAAGTTGTGTGAATGTCGTATACGATTGAATTGTTTTACTGAGAAATAATTTACCTGTGATAGCATTTGATACTTGTCAAGTGGATTTGAACTGTATGGTTGATCTTGTTTTATGACATAAGTGAACCATCAAGGATGGTTACTCTACTGAGTTTGCAAAACTCATCAAAATTGCACCGTTGCTTTTCAGGTTCGAGAGTGAGACGACCTAGCTTCTAAGACTCTATAGAAGTATATTTTGTACACCTGTTATAGTCAAATTTGGCTCAAAGCTCGGTCAGCTAGGTTTGAGGACATAGTTGTTTATTTTAAGTTTATAGTATTCGGTATGTACTGAGTTGTTTATGTTCATAGGACAATGTTGTATAAACATGGTTGATATTGTACTATATGAAACAATGTACATTACGGTTTTGTTATAATCTGATAACATTTGGGTTTAGAAAATGTGTGATTGATGATTTAGTGTATGATTTCATGTTATATACAGTGAAGGTAAGATAGTTAACATATCATTTCTGACAGGCATGTACACGTGTATCCAATGGACACACGTGCATATGTCAGTTGGAAATGGGGTGTTACACTATCACACAAGTGTATAAAACACAATATCATAATCTTTAAGCTATAGGATTCAGCCATTAAGCTTCTCACGTGGTTACTTCCCTTATTATTCACATAAGCTTTCTTTTGCATTTTCCAAGGCATTTTTGATCCAATACTTACACATTTCAAAACATAATTAAGCACATTTTTTTCCAAGCACATTAGGCCACTACTCATCAATCTAAGTAAAAATTCAAGTTTATCCCAAGTAAACATGAAAACCTTTTTTCATCATTAATTCACATTATACACACACAATTAACACATAGAATTCATTTAAACCATTAATTTCAAAAGATATTCAAAATTTCATAAACTTTCACAAAAGAGAGGGCATCTAGATTTTGGCTTAAGGAGACTTCTCCATGACTCATTTCATTCATCTAAACTATGATTTATGCATATTTAACCATAGAGAACAACATATCTTAACACCAAACTCAAAATCATAATATAGAAAGAGATGAGACAAAGTTTACCTAAACTTTCCTTTATCTATATCTTAAAATCCTTTGAGAATTTCTTAAATATAATGATAGATTTGAGTTCCTTGGTCCCAAATTAAATTAGAACACCTTGGTTTTTTTGGAGAATCAAACAAATGGTGGAAATTTGGTGGTGGCTATATGGTATTCTTCTCCTCCTCTCTTTTCCTTTCTTCTACTTTCTTTCAATTAAAAACAAAGTGTTTTTAATATTTAATGGTGGGATGTATGGCTACACAAGGAAGAAGGGTCTAGAATGTTGATCAAACATGGTGAAATTACCTTTTTGTCCTTAGCTTACATGAAATTATCATTATATCCTCCAAACTTTTCCTAAATTTACAATTAAGCCTAAAATTTGGGAATAACCAAAACTTTTATTTTCATTTTGGTCCCTAAAATTTTGAAAATTCTAAGTAATCCCTTTAACTCTATAAAATTACATATTGGGAATTTAAAAATTAAATTTAAGTTCGTTAACTTTTAACAATTTGTAATAAGCCCTTAAGTACATCAACTTTCCCTATTAAGTTTTCTAAGTGTCCAATTAGTCTATAAATCATATCTAATCACCTCTAAGGCATTAGAACATATTTAACTTGGCCATGATGGCCATATCTATCCAATGGCCTCAATTTTACACACTGAGAACCTTATATGCTAGAAATCTCCAAGATTTCGCATACCAATGAACTCCAAGTTCATGTAAGGCCTTATATACTGAAAGGATTCAAATACATTTTTTAACTCATATACAACCATGTATACATCAATATATAGCAGTATCTCCAAGTACAAACCAATACAAAAGGACTCAGAAAGTCCGACGTTACATCACTTGTCTTAATATGTTATATGATTAAGATAATCCTTTCATAAACATTTCATATTTGCAGCCCCACTTGCAACTATAATAGTAGACTATATATTTATGGACAACCTAATTTTTGTAACGATTGTTCATTTTTAATTTAAATCTTACTTGGCTATCTAAAATTTGATGTTACCTTAAAAATCTTATATACTTGGAATTAAATCATGGTTGTGCACATCTTAAAACTTTAGCGTAGTCTAAATACCTTCATCCAATTGATAATATACTTAAATATTACACTCAAATCTTGTGATTTATACAATCGACCTTAATAACAAATAAAAATTTTGCTTTTAAACACTCCTTTCTCATCTCTCCTTCCTCCCCTTATAACAACTGCAAACATGTGACACCTTGTATTCTTTTAGTACAAATTAAATATCAATTAGAAATTTTAAAACTTCATTCCTATTTTAAGTACCACCTCTATGTCAATATTTTTCCCCACTATTGGATCTTATTACTTCCAAAGAACTCTTCTCATCCTCTATCTCATTACTTACTATAGCATTGTGATAGGTGTCCATTAAGATATGTTTTTATAGGTAATTGGCATGTATTTTCTAGCATAATTCTTGATTATTGTTCTAGTTTAGGATTCATTTTGTATGTTTTCATTAAGTTTGATTTTCATCATTGTTCTTGTGTGTTTGATGTTAATTGAGAGCAAGAATTAACTATTTTTATGTAGGAAGAAGGAAGGAGCAACTTAGAGGGTGAACTAAAGATCAAAGAGGAGAAGAAATGAGGAGTGCATCTGTGACAAATTACCACGCTAGTGGGAATCATGCAAATTCCCACGTCACGTGAGAATTACAGAAGAAAATGAGAGATGCGTCTGTGACAAATTCCTATACTCATGGGAATCATGCCAATTTCAACGAGCATGGGAATTACAATCCGAGACAATCTGTGAGACTTCATTAAACTTAGGGTTTTTGGACTATAAAAAGGGAATTAAGCCTCCATCTTAAGAGGATACGACACCCACCTATAGAAACACCATCCTTAAGTGAAGAACACATGTTTGGAGCATTGAGGAAGGATTAAAGACAAGGATCATCATCAAGATTGGGAAAAATAGTACATTAACACCAAAATTCCTGATTTTAGCAAAGAAGAGAAGGAGTCTTTCTATTCAATTTTCTGTCATTTTAATCTCTTTTATTCTTTATAAAAATGGATTATTTGAGTGTTGATGATGTTATGGAGACCATATTAGGCTGATTTTATTTTAGGGATTGCTTTTGGAACTATTATGTTGAACTCCTATTTTATTGAATTGAATGCAATTTCCTTTGTTGATTGTTATTTTTAACTGTCATCTTGCAACAAATTGAGAGAGTGAGTGAGATGCAATTCATGTAGGATTGTATAATGAGAGTTGGTGACCTATGGACCAGCAATCATCACGTTAATTGAATAGTTAGAAGAGAGATCTCGACTAGTCAATTGATCACCCATATGATAGTTTGATAACTAATTGAATCGGTAGAGTCATTGGGTAGGTTGAGAGATCGTCCAATTGATTAGGGATAAATAGTTACACCTTGAGAGAGGGTAATTAATACATTCAGAAATCTAGGGTGAGTCATAATTTAATCGATAAAATAGGAAGGAGACAAAATAGGAAAAAAAGTAATCTCTAGTATTTAGATTCTTGAATTCAGATTTTCTGCAATTTCGATATTGTCTATTGTTTACATTAGTCTTTTAATTTTAATTTAATTTTCCAGCTTATTTGTATTTCATAATTTAGTTTCTTAAACAAAGTTGTGTATAAATTAAACAGTTTCTAGGCATCAATCCCTATAGGATCGATATCCGCTCTTTTTACTACAAGTCATGACCCGTTCACTTATGATTTTTTAGTGTAAAACAAGTAGATAAGTTTTACCATCAACAAGTTTTTGATGTCAGTGCTAGGGATTGATTGTTGAGCATCGTGTTTAATTTAGATTACTTTGATTTTATAATTTTTTTATACTTTTCCTTGTGTATTTATAGGTGCATGAACACAAGAAGTACACGAAGATCGACAGAAATTAGTAAAGAAGAAGTTTAGGGCATAAAGTAGAGACACATCAAGACATCTTAGAATAAGGAATGAGAAATCTAAAGAGCTAGATGCCGAGAAGAAATAGAAAGAACAATGATGGAAGATAATTATTATAGGGAGCAAGGAACTTTTGCAAATTACAATGAAACGCAGTATGGTTGGGGAAGTACCGATTCTTATTAGAACACGTACACTACAGGATGATAGAAACACCCAAATTTTTATTGATCCAATAATGTAAGTACTCATATAGGACATCAAGACCTATTTAAATTTCAACAAGATTGAATTGGAGCGATGGAGAGTAAGTGGGATATGTTTATGGAGATGTTTTGTTCCAAACTGGCATCTCGGGAAGAGAACCATAAGAGGATATTTTCCAGCTAGGAGGAAAGTCATAAGAGACTGGAAAAGAAATTCAATCAAATTCTTCAAAATCATTCCACTTCTATTCACAACCTAGAGATTTAAGATAACTTTCCCGTGAATTTTGTAAGAGAAGTGTGGAAGAATCTCTGAGAAATATTAAATTACATCAACTCGAGCAATATGAGACTATCAAACTTAAGAGTGAGGAAGAGCTAGAAAAATTAGTAGAAAACCACGCTGAACCCTACTTTATTGAAGAGCAAGAGACGAAAAAAGAGATTGAAGAAAAGAATGCCAACCCTTCCTATTATTCACCAGTTCTCGATATACCAAAGTTGAACATCAAAAAAGCTTAGGTAGATGTTCTTGAAAAGAATTATATCTTTTGGATTGATGATGATCAAGAGACATTTAACATGAATGATGTATCTAAGAATACAAAGGATAGTAGCTCATTCAAGACAATTGATGTGTTTAAATCTTCTGAAGAACAAACGAACGAAGAACAGATGGCAACAGACTTCAAGTTTGAAGAAGTTATGAAAGTCTCTATTTGTGAAGAAGAAGAAGCAGAGGAGACGAAGGTGATTAAGGAAGAAAGAGAGCAACTCACTTTCGTACAGAACAAACTGTTTAATTCGATGGAAGATTCAAAGAGTTTTGTTATTCCCTATTTTATTGATAGTTTGTTAATGAAAAGAACATTGATGAAATGAATTGGTTTCGTTAACTTTATCAATATTGTCCTTTTACTCATTTTTCAATTTTTAGCTTACTTACAGGCTACAACACTAATGTTGAACGAGAAAGGTGGAAGCAAGCCACTTATAATTGATCTTGGATGAGTTTCTAATGAAAGAAGAGCGTCGAGCTACTGACGTTAAAAGAAGCATTGTATACGAGGCAACCCATAGAATTCTATTTCCTTTTGATTGTTTTGTTTACCGATTTGTTTCTTTGTTTTCCTTAGTTATACTCATTTTTTAATTGAATTTGATTGATGTTCATGTTGATTTTGTTTGAATTTCAACTTGTTTTCTTTTCAAACTTCTTGTTGATGATATTATGTTGAGGTGTTTATAGGATTTGGGATCATGGAGAATTTATTTAAGCTTGGAAGAAGGGTTGAAATTGTAAGCATCACTAATTCTCACATTCAAAGGAATTGAAGTGAATCCCACGAGTGTGGGAAATCTCTCCAAAAAGTTTCTGAAGAGAAAAGCCACGTCTGTGGGAATTGTGGTGATTCCCACGAACGTGTGAATCCTTTCCAGAAAGCTTCTGAAGAGGAATCCCATAATTCCCACGAGCGTGGAAATCTCATCAGGCGGAAAAGTAAAAATTTCTCTCCTCTTTTTTCTCTCACCCTATCTTCAATTTTTCACCCCCTCTCTCTCTAACTTATGAAATTCTCTCCTCCCACTCTCTAACACTCTTTAATTTTCCTCTATATTCTTGGTATTTTCTTCAATTCTTTCATTATTCTTGCAATCCTTTCATCTTTTCGTGTATTAATCATTCAAAAACATAAGATTTGGGTAAGATTTAGCTCTCTCTCTCTTTTAAATCTAAATTTCACTCTCTCTCTCATTTTTTGCAAATTTTCTTCTTACAATGGAACCACCAAGGAAGATGATGGCTAGGAAACTGGTTGACGAACTCCAACTTCAAGTTTCCAGTGAAGGTAAGCACAACTTAGTAGCAACCTATCGGGCCCCATTTCTGATTTACTCAGAAGAAGAAGGCACGAGATTTCGTGACTTTAGGAATAGAGAAATAGTCACTCCTGGGTATTTTGATTTCGATGTGCTAGAGAACATAGGAGTGAAACGACAACTTGAGCAACTAGCTACAAACGTAGGGTGGAATATGCTTGTTTGATGCGATATACCTATTTATGCCACTATAACCTTAAAGTTTTTCACAACAGTCCGGTATAACCCCAAAATAGATGTGTTTTGGTTTAGGTTAATTGGAAATGTTTTTAAACTTGATTATTCTGTCATGCGTCAAATTTTCAGTTTATCAAATGCAAAAATTCTAGATGGCCATGTTGGTTTTGATGTTGATCACTATTGGAAAACTCTCACAGGTGAAGAACATTTTGACTCACACAATGCACCTAATTCTTTAATCTATAGTGCCAAACATTTGTTGTTGCATAAATTCATATGTCTAACTGTGTTTAATAAAACGGAAAGCAACAAATGCTCATCCAAAGAGATTTTCTTTTTATGGTGCATGGATCGAAAAATTAAAATTAACACACCTTATAGGATTTTTCAATCACTAGTGAGTGTGGTTAATAAAAAAAGTTTGTCTTTTGAGATGTCTCATTTTGCTTCTGCTTTGGGTGTATTTTATAATGTTAATATGGAGAATTTGTGTACTACTCCCCATAATATGTTTGACATAGCCTATTTAAGGCACTCTGAGATTGTGAAGGTCCATTCTATGGAACTCCGCAATCCTTAGACGCGCATTGCAGTGAGGAGCAGGAGAGGCACTAGTACAGTGGCATCCCGATCCTCCACATCCCGCGCAGCTTTGGAGCCCAAGAAGGAAGCAATAGAAGTATAACCAAGTACACTGGCAGAGGTCGATCGATTTCAAATCCTTGACCAAATAGATGCCAACCAACAACAAATGACATCCCAACTTGATGAGCTCGGCACTCAAATATGGCAGGTTCATAAGGAGCAACGTAGCTTAAAGAAAAGGTTCCTCAACTTCTATCGGCGAACCAACTTTAAAGCTCCTTCGCCTACACCATCACCACCATCATCTCCATAAGCCACTTCTTACCTTAAACTTTTCATTTGTGGCATTTTCTTTTGTTTGAAATCCTGTCATTTCTATTTGGTTTGATTTTACTTTCTTTTGTGTGGTTTTATGTCTTTTGTTTATTTTCATGTTATTGTTTTTGTTTATTTTATTTGAGGTCATTTTCTTATTGGTTGTTGTTTTGTCACATTGAGGACAATATGATCTTTAAGTGTGGGGAGGTGTCATTTACTTTCTTAATTGCATTGTTTGCATTTTGTTAATTAGGATGCATGTTTAGGCATATTATATGTGCTTTATGTCAACAATGGTGTTTTGTGTTAGCAATGGAACCGTACTTGAATCACTCTGATAAATATTGCCATAAAATTCTGTCATGTTAGTTGGAATTAGATTGAATGGATTCTTGAACTCGGATTAGGCTACATAAGTAGAAAGTGAACCATATAGAGTGATGAAAAGTAGTTGGTTACATAAGCTTAGTCACAAATTGACATTTGAACAACGAGGTAGTGTACAAATGCCTAATGAGTTTTCATTTAAGCCAAAGTGAGGATTGAGCTATATGACTCCATCTATAGTCATTTCATTTCTTTGTTGAGTGTTACTTCTTTAGGTTACTACCTTCAGAACTTGCTTTGAATCGGTTTGAGTCTACTAGATGCATGCTTAATAGAGATGATCTAGGCCCTTTTTGTGTTAACCTTTAGCTTAAATGACCTACTTGTTATTATCCCTTGCTACCCCTGTTGAGCCTTAACTTTTTGCTTCATGAAAACACCTGAAATTTAAAAACTTTAAACCCCTTTATCCTACCCTTCCATAAGCTTAGAGGAGTATTAAGTAAAACATTAGTTAGGATTGTATGAAATTTGCACCGAGAAATGTTGAGTATATTTCTACCTGTGGACTACATTATGTAGAATGCTAGTTTTGATTCATAGTTCTTCCTTATATGAAGAAAAAGAGAGAAAAATGTATGCATGTGTGTGTGTGTATATATATATAAGAAATGAAAAGAAAAAAAGAAAAAGGAAGAATAAGCGAGTAGCATCAATAAGTGCAGAATATTGGTTATGTTTGTATGTCTCGGAGTTATGTTTTATTATCCCGTTTTATATGCTTTTTACTCTACTTATGCTTGTGCTTCACCCTCTTCCCTTTCTTTTGACCCACTTTAACCTTTACCACATTACAACTCTAAACAAGTCCTTTTGATCTATTCATGCATGCAATCATTGTAACAGAGAATTGGTATATTAGTAAGCCTATAGTAGTGTAATTTCCTATAGGAAGTTTGAGCGAAACACTAACCCTTAAACACTTGAGAGAAATGAGTGAAAACTGTGAGGAAAGTTCATTTGTGCATACTTATCTATCTTTGAGTGATTGTGCCAATTGTGAGTTTGCTGATGTACACCAATGAGAAAGTAATCATGATATGTGCATTAACTTGATATTTGAGTTGACTTGAATTTGAGAGATTGTATGTGTTGATCTATGTGAAAATGAAGTGGTAGAATTGATTAATTACATTAATTTTGCTTAAGGACAAGCAAAGATTCAAGTGTGAGGATGTTGATAGGTATGCATTAGGATATGTTTTTATAGGTAATTAGCATGTGTTTTCTAGCATAATTATTGATTATTGTTTTAGTTTAGGATTCATTTTGTATGTTTTCGTTAAGTTTGATTTTCATTGTTGTTCTTGTGTGCTTGATGTTAATTGAGGGAAAATTTTGACTATTTTTATGTAGGAAGAAGGAAGGAGCAACTTGGAGGGTGAACTAAAGATCAAAGAGGAGAAGAAATGAGGAGTGCATCTGTGAAAAATTCCTACGCTAGTAGGAATCACGCAAATTCCCACGTCACATGAGAATTACAGAAGAAAATGAGAGATGCGTCTGTGACAAATTCCTATACTCGTGGGAATCATGCCAATTTTGACGAGCGTGGGAATTACAATCTGAGACAATCTGCGAGACTTCATTAAACTTAGAGTTTTTGGACTATAAAAAGAGAATTAAGACTTCATCTTAAGGGGAGACGACACCCACCTATAGAAACACCATCCTTGAGTGAAGAACACATGTTTGGAGCACTGAGGAAGGATTGAAGACAAGGATCATTATCAAGATTGGGCAAAATAGCACATCAATATCAAAATTCCAGATTTTGGCAAAGAAGAGAATGAGTCTTTCTATTCAATTTTCTGCCATTTTAATCTCTTCTATTCTTTGTAAAAATGGATTATGTGAATGTTGATGATGTTATGGAGACCATGTTAGCTGATTTTATTTGAGGGATTGCTTTTGGAACTATTATGTTGAACTCCTATTTTATTGAATTAAATGTATTTGCTTTTGTTGATTGTTGTTTTTAATTGTCATCTTACAACAAATCGAGAGAGTAAGTGACAGGAAATTCATGTAGGATTGTATAACGAGAGTTAACGACCTATAGACTAGCAATCATCATGTTAATTGAATAGTTAGAAGAGAGATCTTGACTAGTCAACTGATCACCCATAGGATAGTTTGATAGCTAATTGAATCGGTAGAGTCATTAGGTAGGTTGAGAGATTGTCCAATTGATTCTTGTTAATTAGATTAGAGATAAATAGTTACACCTTGAGATAGGGTAATTAGTACATTCGGAAATCTAGGGTGAGTAATATTTCAATCGATAAAATAAGAGGGAGAGAAAATAGGGAAAAAAAGTATTCTCTAGTATTTAGATTCTTGAATTCATATTTTCTGTAATTTCAGTATTGTCCATTGTTTACATTAGTCTTTTAATTTTAATTTAATTTTCCAGATTATTTGCATTTCATAATTTAGTTTCTTAATCAAAGTTGTGTCTAAAATAAGCAGTGTCTAGGCATCAATCCCTGTGGGATCGATATCCACTCTTTTTAATACAAGTCACGACCCGATCCCTTTCAGTTTTTGAGCGTAAAACAAGTAGATAGGTTTTACCATCAACACATTGCATAAAGTATATCACTTCATTATATAACACATACCACCATATTATAAATAAAAACTACTACATGTATTAAAAAGTACTTCACACCAATTGAATAAGTCTTATATTGGTATATTAGTTCTTGTAAACACATCTATTATTGTTCTCCTTTTCAAAATCTTCTCCCTCTTCATTAAGGTAACTTTCATACTAAACAAATAGTAGCCAAATCATACTAATTACTAATAAATTATCACAAAATCCTCTAAAAGTCTATATCACATATTTCACAACAATACTATGACATAACTTTTATATGTACATATATATATATATAAACCAACTCTTAGACATTTAAATACCAAAATAATTTCAATTAGTGAAGAAAACTATATATGGGACTAATAGTTATAATATTTGATTATGATATTAAAACTTCAAACCTCACTTTAGTCTAAGCAAAATGCTTTAAGCAAGAAAATAAAAATACCACTGGTAAATATAAATGGTTTCTTGCTACGATACTTATGTACTTGCTTGGTTAATATTAGAAATACAATAACATATCAATTATGAAAATGTAAAGTGACACAAAAATGTTTATAAAGTTATATTGTGGATTGAATTTGGGGATTCATAATGGTAAGCTTTAAGAAAATGAAGAACAAACTAACATAATGTTGTAAATGATATGAATAAACAAGCTTCCCCCATAATAGATTGACATATCTTTTATGTTTTTAAAAATATTTTTCCTTAATCATGTGAGTTACAATATTTACCATAGACTAATCATAAAATAATAGAAGTAGTAACTAAATATTTTAATATTATTTAGCCTTACATGGTAAGAGATGATCTCTACTTTTCAATTATAAAAGATTTTCACACACAAACACACACACATATAAATATATATACATATACATGACGGGCTTCTTTCCGTTTCCGTCTACCAAGTCCACTCACAAGGCTTTGGTCGGCCCGAGGCTATAGTAGAAGACACTTGCCCAAGGTGCCAC
>JAOQML010118383.1:0-21597 GCA_027568935.1 Erythroxylum urbanii
CCGATCTTCTATAAACCACATGCTAGACTTAGCATTTCACATTCAAAATTTAACACTTTCACATATATCTGAACACATTATATATATATATCACATTTTTATATCCACATGCTAGACTTAGCATATCACATTCAAAATTTAAGAATTTCACATATATCTGAACACATTACCACACAATTCAGCTTATATTTTTCATTCAATCATCACATTATATCATTCAAATATGTTCCATGTCCAACAATTCAAGATGCAATGCACAAACAAAATGGTTCGAGAGAATCCCATAGAATAAAATGACGAAACCGAAGTTTACACCATGAAAAAAATGAGTCCATTTTTCAGAGCTCATATGCCACAAGCGGGAAGCCGGGACAAGGCGTTAAGTTGACGTGCACGTGACGAACGAAATGGTATCTCTTTTACCTATATAAGCAGATTTTAGACGCATACATATCAAAATCATTTTTTTCATGCTTCATAAGTTCTGTTTTTCCTTAGCATAAAGCAACACAATTCTTAGAAACAAACATGATATAAATTCAAAGAATGTTTTTCCCACATTCATAATGAATTAAGACAACATTTATAGCATTCATACACACAAATATTTTTGCTCATCATCACAAAACTATAAATATATTGCCCACCTATTTTACTTGATACTTCCAAGATCAAGCTTGCTCTTGACTTCGACTAGCTTGATTCCCTTCAAACACATATATTTTCATTTAATCAACACACACAAATAAAGCTTTCTTTAAACCTAAATATCCATGAATGAGCTTAAGCTTGATCTATTCTTGATTTCTCGAACTCAAAGAACTAAGATTTAACTAAAAGTCATAACAATCCAAGAATATAAAGTTCTTATTCTTCTTCTCTCTCTTTATTTTCAGCACATATAAACCTAATTTCTCTATTTTCTTCTTCTATCAAACTAAGAAAATAAATAAGAAGTTACCTAAAACTTAGATGAACCTTCTTCTTCCTCTTCTTAACTTCTTTTTCTTTCTTTCCTTCTTCTATTTTCTATGCTTCGGTTTCTTCTTCTCTCCTTCTAGTTTCTTGCACGACTCTCTCTTTTTTTTTCTTTCTTAACTCTCACGACTCTTTCTTCTCTTCTTTTCCTTATTAGTTTTAGACAAAATTTTAACATTCCAATCTTACCCTTCCTTATTAAATCTAATTCCTACTAGCTCCTTATCTTCATTTTAATTCTATACTTTTAATTCATGAAAACATACGAAAATAATAATAGACCATATTAAACTCCAAAAATTTTCTAATTCATGAATTCTAACTTATTTTCATGCTTGCTAATTTAATAAAATAAATGTTAAGAAAAATCGGGACCCAACAACTTGTGTGTTTTTAAGTTTGTTTATTTGTTACTTGTTTTTAAGTTTTCAATTAAAGAGAGATAGAATCAAACAATTTTCAATCAAAGAGAGATCAAATCAAAAAAATAAGCAAATAAACGATTTCCTTTTTCTATTGCTTCTAGGACTATATAGTCATAATTAAAGAGTGAATTAATTAGAAGAATCCATGGCAACTTAGTATGTACTTTTACTCTTGTGACTAGTCAATATGCATTCTCTTTAGAAGAGTAGCGACTAGTGGTAGATACAAGCCATTGCCTTAATAGACTGACTGTTGACTTGCAAAATAATTTACTTATTTTATGGTCAAAAATCGCAAGTGTATGGGCATGACTTGTAGTAGAAAAGCGAATATCGATCCTATAGGGATTGATGCCTAAACACCACTTAATTCAAATCAAACTTTGTTTAAGAAACAAAATTGTGTAATGGAAAGAATTTACAAAATTAAATTAAAACTAAAAGACTAACAAAAAGTAATAGACAACACCAAAGTGCAAAAAATTAGAATTCAAGAATCTGAAGACTAGAGATTACTTTTTCCCTATTTTGTCTCCCTCTTATTTTATTAATCAAATTTTATCTCACATAAGATTTTCGAATGTATTAACTACCCTCTCTCAAGGTGTAAATAATTATCCCTAATCAAATTAAATGGAATCGATTGAACAATCTCTTTACCTACCCAATCACTCCACCAATTTAACTAGTTATTAAACTATCCTATGGGTGATCAATTGAATTAGCTGAGATCTCTTTTCTAACTAATCAATCAACATAATGATTGTACATTTATAGGTTGCCAACTCTGTTGTACAATCCTACACAAATAACCTTACTCACTCTCTCGATTTGTTACAAGATAAAAATAAAATCAACAATCATGAAAGACACTTTCATTCAGTTCAATAAAATAGAAGTTTAACAAAAATAGTTCAATAGCAATCCCTAAAACTAGATCAGCCACTTATGGTCTCTATAGCATCATCAACACACAAATAATCCATCCTATAAAGATTAGAAGAAAGAAAAACACAAAAAATCGAATAAAGGAAACTTCTTCTCTTCTTTGCCAAAATCTAGAATTTTTTATGTTGATGTGCTATTTTCCCCAATCTTAATGATAATCCTTGAATTCAATCCTTCCTCAAGACTCAAAACTTGTGCTCTTCACTCAAGGAGGCTCTTTCTATAGAAGGTTTTGTCTCCTCTTCTTTAGAGGCTTAATTCCCTTTTACTAGCCCCAAAACCCTAAGTTCAATGAAGCCCCCCATATTGTCTAGGAGTATAATTCCCACGATCATGAGAATTGGAGAATCTCCTCTTTGATCTTTAGTTCACCCTCCAAGTTGCTCCTTCCTTCTTCCTACATAAAAATAGTCAATTCTTGCCCTTAATTAACATCAGACACACAAAAACAACAATGAAAATTAAACTTTACGAAAACATACAGAATAAATCCTAAACTAAAATAATAATCAACAATTATGCTAGAAAAAACATGACAATTACCTATAAAAATATATCCTAATGCTCACCTATCAACATCCCCATACTTGAATCTTTGCTTGTCCTCAAGCAAAATAAATACAACCAATCAATTATATCACTTCATTTTCACAAAGATCAAAGCATATAATTTCTCAGAGTTAAGGCAACTCAAATATTAAGTTACTACACATATCATGACTACTTTTTCATTGGTGTACATTAACAAACTCAACAATTGGCACCATCACTCAAAGATAAGTATAGATGCAAAATGAATCTTCCTCAAGGTTTTCACTCATTTCTCTCAAGTGTTTGATGGTTAGTGTTTTGCGCAAACTTCCTATAGCAAATTACACTACCATAGGCTTGCTAATACACCAATTCTCCTTTACAATGATTGCATGCATAAATAGATCAAAAGGACTTATTTAGGGTTGTAATGTGGTAAGGGTTAAGGTGGGTAAAGAGGGAAGAAAGGTTAACACAAGCATTCGTAAAGCAAAAAATGGATAAATCAGGATAACAAAGTATAACTCCAAGATATACAAATGTAACTAATATTCTATTCTTATTGATGCTACTCACTTGTTCTTCCTTTTTCTCTTCTTTTCTTTTTCTCCTTTCTTTTCTTTTCTTTCTTTTTTTTAATACATGGAAGAAACTATAAATATAATAGCAGCTATATACAATGTAATCCACCGGCAAAAATATACTCAACTAATCTCGATAAAGATTTTCACAACGATCCCAACTAATGTATTACTTAATACTCTACTAAACTTGTGAATGTGTATGTTAATAGGGTTTAAGGTTTTAAAATTTTGGGTGAAGGTTAAGGCTCAACAGGGTTAGCAAGCTATAAGCAACGGGTAGCTCATTTAAGCCAAGGGTTAAAATAAAGCGAGCCTTAATCATCTCTATTAAGCATGCATCTAGTAGACTCAAACTAATTTAAAGGAAGTTCTGAAGGTAATAATCTAAGGAAGTATCACTCAAAAAAGAAATAGAATGACTATAGATGGAGTCATATGGGCTCATCCTCACTTTGGCTCAAATGAAAACTCATTATGCATCTCTACATTATCTCATTGCTCAAATGTCAATTTGTGACTAAGCTTATGTAACCAACTATTTTTCATCACTCTATATAGTTCACTTTCTACTCAAGTAGCCTAATCTAAGTTCAAGCATGCATTCAATCTAATTCCAACTAGCATGACAGAATTTCATCGCCATATCCACCAGAATGATTCAAGTGTGATTCCATTACTGACACAAAGCACATGATATGCCTAAACATGCACCCTATTTACAAAATATGAACAATGGAATTGAGAAAGTCAATGTTACCTCCCCACACTTAAGATCACATTGTCCTCAATGTGACAAATTAACCACCGAATAAGGAAAAATGACATTAAACTAAACAAAAGAAATTAAACCAAACAAAAAATGATAGCAAACCAAACTAAAGAAAATAACGTGAAACCAAACAAAAGAAATAAAAAAGTTTAAAAGTAAAAGGTAAGAACAAATTATGGAGATGATGGTGGCAATGGTGTTGGCGAAGGAGCTTCAAATTTGTTCTTCTAATAGAATTTGAGGAACCTCTTCTTCAGGCTACGCTGCTTCTTGTGGACTTGCCGCATTTGGGTGTCGTGCTCATTGATTTAGGATGTCATTTGTTGTTAGTTAGAGGTCATCTGGTCAAGGATTTGTGAAATCTTTTGACTTCCGCTAATGCACTCAGTTCCTCCTCCAGTGCTTCTTCCTCTGGCTCCAGAACTGCTCGGGATGTGGAGGGTCAAAAAGTGGCTGTATCATTGCCCCTCCTAGCCCTCACTACATTACACGTCTAAGGATTTCAGAGTTCCATAGAATGGAACTCCAAAATCTCATAGCATCTCAAATAAGATATGTCAAACATATTGTATTGAGTTGTATGCACATCTTCCACATCAAGGTTATAAAACAAAGCTAAAGCAGTAACAATATGAGACATGCCAAAATATGAACTCTTTTTATTTACAACACTTAATATTGATCAAAAAAATCCTAAAAGGCGTATTGATTTTTATTTTCTGATATATGCACCGCAGAAAGAAAAGTTCTTTGGCAGAGCATTTGTTACTTTCAGTTTTATTAAGCACAGTTAAGCATATAAATTTATGTAAAAGCAAATGCTCGACACTCTGAATTAAAGATTTCGATGCATTCCTAGAGTTAAAGTTTTCATCCCCCATCAAAGTTTTCCAATAATCATCCAAATAGAAATCATTGTGATCATCTAAAACTTTAGTCTTTGGCAAATCGAAAAGACCACACATGACAATATAATCCAATTTATAAACAATGCCGAATAACCTAAACCAGAAAACATCCATTTTAGGGTTATATCAGACTGTAGTAAAAATGGTCATCATAGGGTAAATAGGTACGTCACATCGAACAAACCTATTCCAATCTATGTTTGTAGCTAATTGCTCAATTTTCTACCCCACTCCTACAGTTTCTAACAATTCAAAGTTAAAATAACGAGGAGTGACTAGTTCTCTATCCCTACGGTCTCAAAAATGCGATCCGAATAAATTTGGAATGAACAACGATAAGCTGTAGCTAAATCGGGCTTACCTTCACTGGACACTTAAAGACATAGTTCATCAATCAGTTTTTGAGCTATCATCTTCTTTAGTGCCAATGTCGGAAGAAAACCTGTAAAAATGAGAGAAAGAGAGGTGAATTCATATTTTAGAGAGAGGAATAAAAATCTTACCCAAATCCTTGTTTTTAGAATGATTAATGCATGAAAAAAGTAAAAGATTGCAAGATTAATGAAAAGGAAAGAAGAAAATACCAAGAATCTAGAGGAAAATGAAGAATTTTAGAGAGTGGGAGGAGAATTTTCATGGTTTAGAGAGAGAAGGAGTGAAATTTTAAAGAATGAGGGAAAGGAGTGGGAAACTTAAATTTCCCTCTGAATGGAATTCCCATTATTCCCACCATACTGGGAATTCCCATTATTCCTACTATCATGGGATTACTCTCTATAACAATTTTGGAGAGATTTCCCAAGATCATGGGAATCACCTCCATTCCCATAATTGTAGGTTTTCTCCCCAGAAAGTTTCTAGAGAGATTTTTCATGATCGTGTCACTCTAGTTCCAATGATCGTGGGATGGGGTGATTCCTCCACTTCTAAAACTTCTTCCAAGCTTGGTATGTATGGTATGTATTCTCCATAATCCCACGACCTATAAACACATCAAATTAATATTATCAACAAGAATTTCGAAAAAAAATAAGTTGAAATTCAAACAAAAACCAAATTAACATTAATCAAACTCAAATCAAACATAATCATAAGTAAAGAAATCAAGCAAATAAATAAAAAAAATGAAAAGAAACTAAACATGCTAAATTAAGGTCATTAGCTTGACCATTCCTCATAAATTCGCGAAAGAGTGGAAGAAAGGAAAGAGATAACTTCCCTTTTTTGTGGATATGTCCCTCCATAATATGGCTTGCAACGATGCCCATTGACCTTGAATGTTTCTTCCTTGTCATCTTCCAACTACAAAGCTCCATAGGAAAACACTTGAAGAATTTTGAAGGGCCCACTCCATCATGACTTAAGCTTTCTGAGAAATAGTTGAAGCCTTAAATTAAACAAAAGTACTAAGTCTCCACTCTTGAATTCCTTCTTCTAGATATGGCCATCATGCCATTTCTTAGCCCTTTCTTTATATAGCTTGGCATTTTTATAGGCATCATATCTTAACTCATCCAACTCGCCGAGGTGTAATAAGCACTTTTCTCCTACCAGCTTCCAATCCATGTTCAATTTCTTGATTGCCCAATAAGCTCTATGCTCCAATTCAAATGGTAAATGACACACCTTGCTATACACAAGTTGATATGGTGCTATGCCTATGGTAGTTTTGAAAGTTGTTCTATAAGCCCACAGCGCGTCATCCAGCTTCAATGCCTATTCTTTCCTTGAAGTGCTCATTGTCTTCTCCAAAATCTTTTTCAGCTCTCTATTCACCACCTCCACTTGATCACTGGTTTGGGGGTGGTACGGGGTAGCCATTCTGTGATGAACTTGATATCTTCTCATAAGGTTCTCAAATGGTTTGCTGTAAAAATGACTCCCCCCATCACTTATGATCACTCTAGCCACCCCAAATCTAGTAAAAATCTTCTTAATAAAGTTTTGAACCACCTTGCCATCATTAGTTAGAGTAGCGATTGCTTCAACAAATCTAGAAACATAATTAACTCCAATTAATAAATAGGTGTTACCTTCGAAGATGGGAATGGTCCTATGAAGTCCAGGCCCCACACATCAAATATCTCCACCTCTATTATGTTTGAAAGTAGCATTTAGTTTTACTAATTTTTTAACTTTGGTAATTACTGCAAGAACACGGGTCATTCGCATAGTACCTAAGGTGTCGATCCTACGAGGAAGGGAACTAGTCCTAAAATCTAACGGTAGCTAAGTTCACAAAACCTAATTTAACAACTACTGCAGAAATTTAAATCAATCGAGAATCAAATAAGAGAAATTAAATCACCCAAAAGAACAAACAAAAGCAAACTCACACAAATAATCCGAATTTTAACCTAGAAGCAACCAATTGAGAGAAAGGGGGAATCTATTCGAAATTAAAGAAAATTCTACCCAATTATGAAAATTTCGATTAATGGGCCTAGACGACCCTAGGGTGAATTACTCTCTCTCGAGTTATAAATCTTAACTCTAACCAATAATCCTTAATTTAAATTATGGAAATTGTGATCTCTAGATCTGCAATTTGTCCAAAACCTAAATTAGTTCTAACGTTGTCTATTAAGCTACTAGGAATCTGTGCTCAATCTCTTGTTACACGACTCTACTAGTTTGATTCAATTCTCTACTTATCGATTTACCTAACTTTCGTTAATCTAAATCGATGATTTTTACCAGCTCACCCTCTCAGTTTATTGCCCAGTTATGAAAAATCGAATTAAATCACAATAAATCGAAATAAAACAAAATCAAATCAATTTTATTAATCTCAAGAATAAATAAACCCGAAGGTGAGTTTAGACAGAAAAATCAACACTCAACGACAAATAATTCTAATCAATCTCAAATTCCATACATCAATGAAATCGAAATAAAAACTAGGAAATACTGTCGGAATGGATCTCAGAGCCACGACTGCGAGAAACCACCTGTTTCAAGAAGTACGTCGCTTCAAGTGTATCTCTGTGCCTCTCTTCATTCGTCTCCTTCCTCAATCGATTGATCTCTATCTAGGTTTTCCCTCAGATTTTTAGTAGAATCTCATGTTTGTGTAGCTCTCTTGGCCCTCTAATCTTTACGGTGGCTGTCTTATAATGTGTTATTTATTTTGTAGTAGCCCTAGGTCAAACTCGGGGTCAAAACAATCTGAAAAATTACTCAAAATTTGAGTTTTCGTGTCAGCTAACGTAGGGAAAGATCGTGGTCCTGCCTACCATGATCGTGGCTGGGAATTTTTCCTTTATGTCATTATCATGGCCTGAAATGCACGATCGTGGCCTGACTGCACGCTCTTTGTCATGATCGTGGTTCCTGGTGCATGATCGTGGATTGGCTACCTCTATCTCACCCTCTTCTGTCAAAATCGTGGCCAATATACATGATCATAGCCTACATGTTTTGGCATATAACTCTTCAAATCTTCACTATTCTTCCCTGTTTACCCTGCAACATTAGTACACACATCAAGGTACCTCAAAAATATACAATTTAAGCTCAAAGATTCAAAATAACCCATAAAAACACTTAAACATAAAAACTAATCTAATTAATCCCTAAATGCATACTTAACACTCAATTTAACACAAAATGCATAACAAATCAAACCCTAAAACATCATACAAAACACTACTATCAACATCCTCACACTTAAATGTTTGTTGATCCTCAAGAAAACAAAACAAAACACAAAACACACAATGCAATGATGAGATGATGGCTTTGATCTTTATTAAATTAATTTAATCTTAAACACAATCAATCGATTGTGTCAAATCATTAACATGCAAAACATGTCTCTAGGGGCTTTGAACTAAATATACAACTAACTTAAGAACAAATGTTAACCTATTTACCCTTTTCAATTGTGCACACACATTAATAATTTTTCAGTCTCTTAGACTTGGTAACTGTTCCTAGGTGTAATTCCATGAAACTTCAAGCCTATTACAAGTCCAGTAGGTTTTTATTTAAACATAAAAATTTTATTTTTTTATTTTTTATTTATTTTTATTTTTTTTAACCTGGGATTTAGCATTTTACTCTGAGGCAAATATTTGTGATGAATGTCGATTCGGATACTCGACTAAGTCAATTGTTAACAGCTTGGTTGAAACGTCATTATAGCCTTTTTATGCAAAGGTACACATTTGTGATGCATGTCGATCCGGTTACTCAGCTACATCACATTTTCAACTGGCTACTAATTTTGCTCATAACCTGAATGTCAGTGAAATAGTGATTTATTAAATTAAACCCTTTTTTTGGCTACCTTGTTCCTTTTAGTTATTTGTTTCCATGAAAAATACTAGTTGAACTACTTAACCTAAAAGGCCTCAAATTATAAATGAATGTGACAATCTATAGGGTGTTAAATTTACACTAAGTCCTAATTAGGCTGTATATTTATCCAAAGGCCCCCTATTTCACTAATTTCGTATATTAATGATCATTCACAACTTGATAGACTATGTCCCAAAATTAAATAAATTTCACTCAATAGAAGCCATTGACACATTCACACACTTCACATAATGTAACCTACTACTATCATACAGTATGCAAAATTCACATTCAAAAGCAAAAACACATAATCCCTCCCCACACTTAAACAACACATTGTCATCAATATGAGAAGAGAGCACACACCCGGGGGAAATAAACACAATATGCAAAAAAAATAAGAAGAAAATACTAACATAAAATGAAACAAAAAGGGTTAGAACACGAAATCGTTTATGAGGAAAGAGGTGGTGATGGATATAGTGTTATCTTGACATCAAAACTGTTTCCCTATTTTATAAGTGAGTCAAGAGACCAAAAGAATTAACACTCAAAACTGTTCCAACTTATTCACAACTTATTTAAGAATTTAAAACAAACCTAACTACACAACAATTTAAATATACTACTATACATGCTAATTTATGGTCATTAGCTTGACCTTTATCCTTTAAAACTTAACCAAGATCAATTATAAGTGGCTTGTTTTCACCCTTTTTGTTCGACATCAATTTTGTAGCCCGTGAGTAAGCTAAAAATTGAAAGATGATCAAAAAGACAATATTGATAAAATTATGAAAACCAATTAATTTCAGTAATGTCCTTTTCATTAACAAACTGTCAACAAAACAGGGAATAACAAAACTCCCTGAATCTTTCATTGAATCTAATAGTTTGTCCTGTACGAAGGTGAATTGCTCTCCTTCTTCCTTCATCACCTTCGTCTCCTATGCTTCTTCCGCTACATGAACAGAGACTTTATCGCTTCTTCAAACTTGATGTCTGTTGTCATTTGTTCATCGTCCTCTTATTCATTATAAGATTTGAACACATCAATTATTCTGAATGAGCTATTAATCTTAGAATTCTTAAATACATCATTCATATGGAATGTCTCTTCATCATGATCAATCCAAAAGATAGGTTTCTTTGTATGGACATTTACCCAAGAATTTTTTATTTTCACATGTGGTATATCCAGGACTGGTGAATAATAGAGAGGGTTGGAATTCTTTTCCTTGTACACTTCCATCATCTTTTGGTTGCCAACAAATTGGGGTTCAACATAGACTTCCTCTGATTCTTCTAGCTCTACCCCATTTCTTTGTGTGATAGCCTCGTATTGCTCTATTGATTTTACATTCATGCTGCTAAGACAATTTTCCACACTTTGCTTATAGAATTCCCTGTTGTCTTACTTGAATCTCCAGATTATGAACAGAAGCCGCATGATTTTCCATTACTTGATCAATTTGGTATTCCAATCTCTTGTGGCCCTCTTCCATGGCCATGAGCTTATCCATGATTTTGTCCAGCTTGGAATCCCATGAACTAGATTCATCATAATGAAATTCACATGGGTCTTGATGTCCTATATGAGTAATTGCATTGTTGGAACAATAAAAATCTGGGTTATTCTGCCACCCTGAAGTGTACATGGTCCAATAAGGGTAGTTATTTCTCCAACCATATTGCGACTTATTGTAATTCTCAAAATTTCCTTGCTCCCTATAATATCTATCTTCCATCATTGTTCAACATTCAACTCTTCAGATATCCCAGTCTAAGATGTCTCGATGTGTCTTTACTTTACATACCATTTTTTTATAAAGCAAAAGTTAGTGGAAAAGCCTTAGACTAAAGAACTAAATTGCCTTATCTGGCAACATTGCCAAAAATTGTTCACTCAAGGTTACACACTCTAAGTTTTACTAATTTTTAACCTTATTAATTATTGCAAGCGCACGAGTTGTTCACGTAGTACCTAAGATGTCGATCTCACAAGGAAGGGAACTAGTCCTAAAATCTAACGGTAGCTAAGTTAGTAAAACCTAATTTAACAACTACTATAGAAATTTAAATTAATCGAGAATCAAATACTAGAAATCAAATCAACCAAAAGAACAAACAAAAACGAACTCACACAAATAATCAGAATTTCAACCTAGAAGTGACCAGCTGAGAGAAAGGGGGAATCTATTCGAAATTAAAGAAAATTCTACCCAATTATGAAAACTTCGATTTAATGGACCTAGACAATCCTAGGATGAATTACTCTCTCTCGAGTTATAATTCTTAACCCTAATTAATAATCCCTAATTTAAATTATGAAAATTGCGATCTCTCGATCTACAATTTGTCCAAAACCTAAATTAGTTCTAACGTTGTCTATTAACCTATCGGGAATCTGTGCCCGATCTCTTGTTACATGACTCTACCAGTTTCATTCAATTCTCTACCTATCGAATTATGTTACTCTAAATCGATGATTTTCACTAGCTTACCCTCTCAGTTTATTACCCAGTTATGATGAATTGAATTGAATCACGATAAATCGAAATAAAACACAATCAAATCAATTTTATTAATCTCAAGAATAGATAAACCCGAAGTAAGTTGAAACAGAAAAATCAACACTCAACGACAAATAATTCTAATTAATCTCAAATTCCATAAATCAATGAAATCGAAATAAAAACTAAGAAATACTGTCAGAATGGATCTCGGGCGAGACTGTAAGAAACCACCTGTTTTGGGAAGTATGTCACGACAATCATATCTCTGTGCCTCTTTTCCTTTGTCTCCTTCCTCAATCGATTAATCTCTATCTAAGTTTTCTTTTGGATTTTTGGCAAAATCTCATGTTAGTGCAGCTCTCTCGACTCTCTAATCTCTACATCAGCTGTCTTATAATGTGCTATTTATTTTGTAGCAGCCCTAGGTCAAACTCAGGGTCAAAACGGTCTAAAAAATCACTTAAATTTTTAGTTTTTGTGTTAACCTGATGTAGGGCACGATCGCGGCCCTGCCTGCCATAATTATTGCTGGCACTTTTTCCTTTCTATCATGAATATGGCCTAAAGTGCATGATCGTGGCCTGACTTCACGCTCTCTATCACGATCGTGGCTCCTAGTGCACGTTCATGACCTAGTTGCCTCTAGCTTACCCTCTTCTGTCATGATCGTGGCCAATATGCACAATCATGGCCTACATGTTTTGGCTCAGAACTCTTTAAATCTTCATCGTTCTTCCCTATTTACCCTGCAATACTAGCGCACACATCAAGGTACCTCAAAAAATACAATTTAAGATTAAAGATTTAAACTAACCCATAAAAACATTTAAACACAAAAACTAATCTAATTAAGCCCTAAATGCATACTTAACACTCAATTTAACACAAAACACATAACAAATCAAACCCTAAAACATCATATAAAACACTACTAACACATTTCATCTCTCTTTGATATGTTTCCCACTATTTGACATCTATCACACTTAATCAAAAAATCTCTAGCATCCTTAAATAGGGAGAGCCAATAGAATCCACACTTTAAGATTTGTGCAGTAGTCTTATTAGCTCCATAATGCCCTGTATACAATAAGCTATGACATTGTGTTAAGATTTCGAGCATTTCATTTTTAGAGACAACCTACGAATTAAACTATCAGTACAGATCTTATAAAGTACATGTTCATCCCAAATATAACGAGAGCATTGAAATAGAAAATGATTCCTTTGTTGATATAACAAATCGGACGGAAGAATACTACCTAAAAGGTAGTTTTCAATATCTGTAAACCAAGGAAGGAAATGGTTATCTACCATCATCAAGGTCTTGTTAGGAAAGCTTTCCTCAATTTCCTCTTCCTTTTTATGATGTCCTTCTTCAAGTCTCGATAATTGATCTGCTATGACATTTTATTCTCCCTTCTTGTCTTTAATTTCAATATTGAACTCTTGCAGCAGGAGTACCCACCAGATGAGCCTAGCATAATGTTGCATGATCTATGAAAACAATAACTTGTAAGCTTAAAAGATAAGAACGAAATTTTTCACAAGCAAATACCACAGCAAGCAATTCCTTCTTAGTAGTTATGTAATTTAACTATGCTCCTGTCAACATTTTGCTTGCGTAATAGGTAGCATGCAACCTCTTCTCCTTCTGTTGGCTAATTACACAACCAAAAGCATGGTCGCTTGTGTCATACATAATCTCAAAAGGAAGAGACCAATCTGACGACGTCAGAATTGGTGCTGTTGTGAGTGCCCTCTTCAACCTGTTAAAAGAGTCTAAACAATCATTATCAAAAACAAAAGGCACATCTTTAACTAGTAGATGAGTCAGGGGTTTAACAATAAGGGAAAAACCTTTAATGAATTGTCTGGAGAACCCTGTGTGAACAAGGAATGCTCGGATACCCTTGATGTTAGTGGGAGGCGGTAACTTTTTAATTACTTTTATTTTAGCGCGATCCACTTCAATCCCCTTGTATGAAATCTTATGGCCTAATACAATTCCCTCTTAGACCATGAAATGACATTTCTCCTAATTTAAAACTAAATGAGACTCCTCACATCTTTAAAGCACTTTGTCTGAATTAAGCAAATAATGATCAAAAGAATCTCTAAGGATAGAAAAATTATCCATAAATACCTCCATAAAGTTTTCATTCATGCCTGCAAATATGGCCATCATACACCTTTGAAATGTGGCAAGTGCATTACATAAACTAAAAGGCATCCTCCGGTACATAAAAGTTCCGTATGGATATGTGAAAGTGGTCTTCTGTTGATCTTTTGGGTATATAAATATTTGATTGTACCTTGAATATCTATTAAGAAAGTAATGAAAAGAATGACCAACCATTCTCTTAATCATTTGGTCTATAAAAGGTAAAAGGAAATGATCCTTCTTGGTGGAAAAATTTAGGTTCCTATAGTTAATACACACTCGTCAACCTATGATGGTCCTAGCGGAAATCTTTTCCCCTTTCTCATTTTTTATCACCATCATGCCACCCTTCTTCAGCACACACTGTACTGGGTTCACCCACTCACTATCTGAAATGGGGCAAATAATCCCTATATCCAAAACTTTCGCCACCTACTTCTTCACAACCTCTTGGATATTTGGATTTAAACTTCTCTATCTTTCTCTCACAGTTTTACATCCTTCTTCTAGATTAATCCTATGCATCACCACATTGGGATAATCCCCCTACTATCAGAAATTTGCCACCCTACAGCTCTCATCCTTTTCCTAATGGTCTCCACCACTTTTTCTTCTTGCTCATAATCTAATTCATTAGAGATAATGATGGGTAAAGTATGGTTCTTCCCTAAAAAGGTATATCTCAAATGGGGAGGTAAGGGTTTAAGGTCTAAAGTGGGAGGTTTATAAATAGAAGGTGGTGTAGGTGTATCAGTTCTCTCCAATCTCTCTAACTCAACTTCCTGACATAAATCCTCTTCCTTCACGCTTTCATCTTTGTATATTTCATTCAATTCATTGATTCCTTCTTTAATCTCCTTCACACACTCATCTACAATATCAATTTTCATATACACATTTCCATCCATCGATTTCTTTAAAGATTTTGTCATATTAAACTCAACCTATTCATCACCAAGTCTCAAAACATTTCCCTTTATGCACATCAACTAATGACCTACCAGTATTCATAAAGATCCTAACTGAAATCAATGGACAATTCTTATCAGCTTCAAAATCCAAAACAACAAAATCAATGGGAATTATAAATTTATCCACTTTTACTACTACATTTTTCACAACTCCAAATGGCCTTTTTATGGATTGATTCGCAAGTTGAATCAGCATAGATGTTAGCTTAACCTCTCCTAGTCCCAGTTTCTTGAAAATAGACAAAGGCATCAAATTAATACTTGCACCTAAATCATATAAACATTTAGAAAATTCAAAATCACCAACACACGTGGAATAGTGAAACTCCCTGGATCTTGTAATTTCGAAGGCATTTGGTTTAAGATGATGGAACTGTAATTTTCTATCAACATTAACATCTAATTGTCTTCCCAGGTATATATTTTTATGAGTATATCCTTCAAAAACTTTCTATACTTAGGCATGTAATCCAAAGCTTTCACCAATGATAAATTAATCTGTAGCTTCTTCAGTTTCTCCAAAATTTGGAAAACTGAGTGTCCATTTGATGTTGTTTTACTCTCTATGGATATAGTCGTTTGGACTTGTACAGTGGTGGTGGTACATGAGGCTTTCCTTCTTCCTTTCCTTCTTCTATCTCCTTACCTTTCTCCTTTTCTTGGCTATCCCTTTTCACACTTGGCTCTTCCATCTGCTTGCCACTTTGAAGTGTAATTACCTTGAATTGCTCCCTTAGAATGACCTCAGTATTGCTCGAAATGTTACCTACACTTCAAAAAAATAAAGCATTAGTAAGTTGACTTACTTGAACCTCCAAGTTATGGATTAACGAGGCGTGGTTCTTTAAGATCTAGTCAAAATTTTCCTCCATCCTCTTTTGACTCTCCTCCTGGCTAGAAATCATTTTTTTTAATTCTCTTCTTGGGCTGCTAAGTTGGAACTAAAAATCTCCATAAACTTGTTTATTTTGCTTTCCATTGATCCGATTCGATCTTGTTAGAATCTTAGAGGTCTTTGTGGTCTCGCTTGACCACCTGCATTATTATTATTCCAAGAGAAATTTGGATGATTTTTCCATCCCAGAGTATAAATATTAGAGTACGGGTTGTTACCTCTTTGCGGCTGACTAGGTAACTTACTTGTTTGGTATCACTGGTTCCCAATAGAAAACACTCCACTGAGTCATAGTTGTTATGCCCGCACAGCTCACATTGCACTTACTTTGCCTTCATTGTCAAAGTAGATGCTCCTTGCATGTTGTTCAGTTGCTTCATAAAAGTCGTGATTTGAGCCTGCAAAGTAATAACATAATTAATAGGTATCATACCTTTTTATTTCTTCTACCCCGTCTGCTCCTCTAGCTCGATCACATACAGCTGTTACTCACTAACTCATCCTAAAGATCATGAACTGCTTCCACAGTCTTCCTCATTAATAAACCTCTAGCTGCTACATCGATCGTTCCTCTCATGCTCGGATTCACTCTAATATAGAACATCTAAAGTAGGAACTCCCTTGGAAGGTTGTGTTAGGGACAGATTCTCTATAATTCGTTAAATCTCTCCCAAACTTTATAGAGAGATTCCCTATCATTCTGCTGGAAATTTATATCTCCTTGATTATCCTCATCGTCTTTGTCAATGGGAAGTACTTCGTAAGGAATGTTTGGGTAAGTTTCTCCCAAGTAGTAATCTGCCCCAAATTCAACGAGTTGTACCACACCTTATCTTTCAACGTAAAAGAAAATAACCTCAACTTCTTCGCATCGTCGAACATTCTGTTGAATCAGAAAGTATCCCAGATATCTAAAAAATTTACGATGTGAGCATTCGGATCCTCATTGGATATCCTATAGAATTGCATACTATTTTGTAAAATAATGAGTGTCGGCTTTATCTCGAAATTGTTCACTCAGACCACTAGTCTCGCCACTCTTTGAGGACTAAATCTTGGCCTCATGAAATCCATCAGTGCCCCCTCCGGTCCTCCTTGTTCTCCTTCTTTATCCATATCTTATTTGAAAAATTTAGACACTTTGCCCTTCTTAATTCACTTTAGTGTCTCTTAATGTTGGGAAATTCGTCTTCAGTAACTTCTTTCATTCTTCACGTACTCCTTGTCTTCATACACCTGAAAATACAAAAGGAAAAGTATCAAATTTCTTAAATCAACATAATCTAATTTAAACAAGATGCTAAACAATTAATCCCTAACAACGGCGCCAAAAACTAGTTGACTTGTAAAACAAACTACTCGTTTTACACTCAAAAACTACAAGTGTATGAGTTGTGATTTTTAGGAAAAAAAGTGAATATCGATCCCACAGGGATTGATACCTAAACACAACTTAATTCAAATCAAAATTTATTTAAGAAACAAAATTGCGTAATGGAAAGAATTTAGAAAATTAAATTAAACTGAAAGACTAACAAAAAGCAATAGACAACACCAAAGTGCAGAAAATTAGAATTCAAGAATCTAAAGATTAGAAGAGATTACTTTTTCCCTATTTTGTCTCCTTCCTATTTTATTAATCAAATTATGTCTCACCTAAGATTTTCAAATGTATTAATTACCCTCTCTTAATGTGTAATTATTTTTTCCTGATCAAATTAAATGGAATCGATTGAACGATCTCTTAACCTACCCAATCACTCTACTAATTTAACTTGTTATTAAACTATACTATAGGTGATCAATTGAATTAATAGAGATCTCTCTTCTAACTAATCAATTAATGTGATGATTGTACATCTATAGGTTGCCAACTCTCGTTGTACAATCCTACATATATAACCTTACTCACTCTCTCAATTTGTTGCAAGATAAAAATAAAATCAACAATCATCAAAGACACTTTCATTCAATTCAATAAAATAGGAGTTTAACAAAAATAATTCAAAAGCAATCCCTAAAACCAAATCATCCACTCATGGTCTCTATAACATCATCAACACACAAATAATCCAAGTTACAAAGTTTCGAAGAAAGAAAAACACAAGAAATTGAATAAAGGAAACTTCTTCTCTTCTTTGCCAAAATCTAAAATTTTTTATGTTGATGTACTATTTTCCCCAATCTTGATGATAATCTTTGAATTTAATCATTCCTCAAGACTCAAAACTTGTGTTCTTCACTCAAGGAGGCTCTTTCTACATAAGGGTTTCGTCTCCTCTTCTTTAGAGGCTTAATTCCCTTTTAATAGTCCCAAAACCCTAAGTTTAATGAAGCCCGCATATTATCTTGGATTATAATTCCCATGACATGATTCCCACGATTGTGGGAATTTGCAACAGAGAGTTCCCTCTTCTCTTCTCCTCTTTGATCTCTAGGACAGTCTCCAAATTGCTCCATCTTCATTCCTACATAAAAATAATCAATTCTTATCCCAAAGTAACATCATACATAAAAAACAACAATGGAAATCAAACTTAATGAAAACATACAAAATGAATCCTAAATTACAACAATAATCAAAAATTATGCAAGAAACACATGCTAGTTACTTAAAAAATATAGACTAATGCACAACTATCACTGATACATCCATATTAGTTTCATTTTCTTTTCCTTATACGTAACCCTTATAACATGTACATCTTGACTTTGCTTTGATTTTCCATTCAAGACCACAATTTTATCACATGCATGAACATGGAAATGATATAGGCATTCTTTGTTTCATAAGCTACATAAACCAAATAGCCTACCTATTTGTATAATTTTCCTTTTGATAAGCCCACTTAAGCTTTATTTAGCTTTCTTTTGTGTTAACCACATTACATGCTTTACACCAAACCAAATGTCTTACCCAAGCCTCAAACCTATTGGAGCATTTGTCAATTATTGATGATTATGTATGTACAAAAGTATAAGTATAGGGATGTGCATATTTGTGGGATGGTTATAATTGTTGGGATGCCATTTTACATTTTATCAATGAAATTCTCATGTTAATGTAGCTTGTTTCAATTTTTATTACAAAGAAAAAGAAAGAGAAAAAAAGAGAAAAGGAAATGAAATGAAAAGGCAAGAGCAAAAGAAAAGAAAAGAATAAAATAAAATTACCTAGGAGGAAATGTAATTGTTTTGCAAAGTTATTTATGATTAATGACTCCTTTTAAAGTTGTATGGAATGGGTGACTTGAGTATAATGCATATGAGGTAGATGTTTTTTTGGAAGGTTCACTCTTTGTAGTTTCAATGTATTGTTATTATCAATTTTTATAAGTCATCATTTCTAATTAATCATACTTTATAGTTTTTGCATTCATTATAGCTGATGTTACCCAGTTTTGAATGAATGTTAGTTTTGTGCTTGATGTTTCAGTGAGTGTTACTTTTGCTTCACTAGCTTTGATGTATTCTATGCTACATTACCAAATACATCTCACCTTACCCTTGCCCACATTACAACCTTAAAAAGTCTTTTGATTCGTAATTATGCATATGAATCTTAGTGGTGCAAAATTGTAGAATATCATGATCACGAATGGTGTTTGGGTGTACCCATGAAATTATTTTAAACACATTTTATCATGTCTACCTCTAGATTGCTCTGTTTCTAAAGGTGATAATTGTTGATTGGTCATGAGTAAAAACGTTCAATGTTGACTTCTTACTACAGTTTTTAAAAGTTATTCATCTTTGCTTATGACTATCTATTCTTGGGAAATATGACAAAAGCACAATATTTGAGCCATATTTTTTAGACTCACACTCACTTGTCTTTATGGAAAGGAGAAAGAATAGAGTAAGAGAAGATAAAAATACATAAAATGAAGAAGATGCGAGGCATTCATCCTTTACAACCATTCATCATTTTGTCATGATCGTGAGTCATCTCTCACCCTTGACAAAAGGGTTATAGGTGTGACATTTTTGTATGGGTGTGACACTCATGTACACCTATACAACAATAGGTTGAGAGCTTTAAGGAGCCAATCACGGTCGTGAGCCAACCACTCACATCGGTGAGTTCTTGCTATCTCACCCAAACCTTAGTTTTTAATATAAATGGACATGTTGTGTGACGACATAAATGTTTATGAATAGTTGGATGAATTATTTTGAGGATGAAAGGTCCCAGTAAAGGGGTAAACCTCTCATCCTTTGGATTTATCTCTCATTGTATTTGTGTTTTTTCTCTCTAGGAATTGTTTAGGTTATTTTATGCTTATAGATTTAGGTTTTCATATATGAATGATCGTATTCTCGTTATCATTAGATTATTTATGTATGAACACATTGCTAGAATTTGGAACACGATCAGTAATTTTTCTGTTTGGATATTACTAGAATCTTCAATATAATTTGCAATTGTTATGTTGAGATTTATTTGTAATAACTAATGGCTTCCAATCATTAGGAACACACTCCATAATTGTTTTTTTCAGTTGATTTTGAATCATTAGAGATAACGTAACTAGGTTAAATGACATGAGCATATATGGCTGTTATCTTAATTAATTTGTTTTCCCAACTCATAATGTGGCTGTCCAATTAAATCAAGAGAGCTAGTTCTAGGTTTTTAAATAGCTAGGTTCGGTTAAAGAGCTTGTTTTAATTGAACATGACCTTAGGGAAAATCGGGCTTAATAGAGCTTATCATCAACCTACGATTAATAGTTGCTATAAGAGGTATGAGAACAACTATTCAATGAAGTATGTTTAATTGTGTGTAAGTCGAGATTGAAGTGTGGTGGAGTCGCTAATGTATTCATCACTTTTCATCATTTTTTAAAGCTTTCTATAATTTTCTTTTGTTAGTTTAGTTTCATTTTATTTTCTTATTTGAAATCAAATCAAACCCCTATAACCTAAACCCCGATTATTTTTATTTCAAAGCTTTACACACAGTGTCTATGGGATCGACTTAGAATTATCACTAGATATTGTTTTACTTCTAGTTATTTTATATAGTGTTATGATGCGCTACCCTGTCGTCGAATGATTTTACTTTAGTTTGAGAGTACGATGAAATGTCATAGCTTCTTACCACCAGCGGGGACAAAGAAATCGGTGCAGAATGAACGAAGCCGAAAAACCTAATTTGGAACGACTGCGCGTAGATGCATAAAGGGGTAAACTACCTTCCCCTATTAAGAGCGCCTCTTGTTGTTAGACCCCGTTATCGGAGTCTAACTCCTACTTGCTCTGATACCATAAAAATTTCCTAACCCAATTCTCGGAGTCTGACTCAGACTTGCTTGCTCTGATACCACAGCTGTTAGACCTCGCTTTCCGGAGTCTAACTCCTTCACGCATGCAGATTTTCTTAATACGTAAGTTATCTTCCAAAGAGAACACCTTAACCATGATCGGATTTTTTTTTCAAAACTCCCCTTCTCTAGTTTCAGTTCAGCTCTTAGAATAATCGACTAGTCCACTCCTACTTGCCAACCTAAATCCCTTAATGATCAACGTGGGTGAATCCTCACTTACACATATACTTACTTCAGGACTATTAATATAACTTCTCCCAGAAGCATCCAAACTTG
>JAOQML010118389.1:0-21590 GCA_027568935.1 Erythroxylum urbanii
CAGGCACTCGATCACAACAACGTAATAATTGGAAAAGAGTCTCATGAGCATTTCATATGCATCTGTTTAAGTATGTTCGATTGATTGAAATGCAAAATTGCTTATGATTAAGTGAAAATGTGATACTGATGCAAAGTATAATTTGGTTAAATGTGTGTTATGTGAAATGTTGTGTTGTATGAATTGAGTGAACCATTGATGATGGTTACCTCATTGAGTTCGCAAAACTCACCAAAATTACAACGTTGTCTTTTCAGGACCGAAAGACGACTCTAGCTACTGAGAGGCTCTACCAGTCGTGTAGATTATGATTTGGCAAGAGAAGTCATGGCTCAAAAGTCAGTCAATTGGGATTTTTAAATAGATTAGATAGACTTTGTATATTTTCCTCTTTCATGTCATACTTTTGTACTAGGTTTTGATGATGTACATGTAGTAAGTGTTGAAAGATACAATGTAGACTTTTGGTTTTGTGAAATGAAACGAGGAAAAAGTTGGTTTTAAATTATTGTGATTTTTCTTATGATGCTTTATAAGTGAGTAATGATATGATGCCTTGTGAAGTGACTGTAGCGATCAAACATGGCTCACCCTTATCATAGGATATCTACCGAAATGACCTTCGGGCGTCCCGTTGTGTACCTTGTGGTAAGGGGGCACTACATTAACAACAAGTGTCATGCATCTCATATACATAGCAACATCTCATCTTGCATGTTCATGCATAATATTTATAAAAACAAATTTTACAAAAATTAATATAGAATTTACATGCATGCATGTTCATTATATTTCCAAAATTTCCAAAACTTCATACATGCATAAGGCTGAAACTAAATTCGTATTAAAATAGAAAATGAAATTCAATTGCATTTTATTTTTACAAAAACATAACATAAAACCTTATAAACATTTTAGTGAAAGAAAATTCGAAAAATAATTGTTTTAGAATTAAGAAGAAAATTTCAAAATCAGTACATGCATTAAGTTTTCTGGAAATTCCCAGAAATCAACATCTGAATATTGTGGATATTAACTCGAAATAAAATAACAAATGACATTTAATTGCAATTTCCATTGAAAAAAACATTAATAAAATCTTATAAACATTTCTGGAAAGAAAACCAAAAAAATATTTTTCTACATTTTACACTAATTATTACAAATCAATATGTATGTCAGTCACAACCCAACAAACACTCTGCACATGTTCAATGCATCATCTATTAAATGCATAAATTTGCTTTGATACCACTGTGGGTTTGTCATGGATGCCTGAATCACATATATGTCAATGCAGAGGAAGTGTCATAATCAATATTTTGAAACCATAATAACCCAAAAACCACAGAATCTAACATGCATGCATGAATATGTAAAAAATATGAAATATAAAACCTTTTACCTTATGTTTCTCCTCTTTTCTTCTCCTTGTTTAGGTTGTTACAAATACCAAACCCTTCCTTGATCACCCAAGAACACACAAAGAAGATGAAGAAACAATGTATAAGGGTGATTGGAGCACCGAACTTGATGAGTTCTAGTAGATGCTCAAAATGATGGAAGATAGATCAAAAACCTTGTTCCATGCACTTTGATTCATGCAACAATTGCATAAATTGCAAGAATAAGGTTCTTGATACCTCTCTCTTACTCTAGAACTCTTCTAGAGCCCTTATGGTCTCACTTGTGTGTGTTAGAAGGGGTAAAACCTTGTGTACATAAGTAAAGAACTCACTTATGTACCCGTTCGTGCCTTCTGTCACAATCGTCGCCTATGAGTCACGATCGTAGTCTGCTTAAATTTGACAATACACACTATGTTTTTGATTTGATCTTTTATGCGTGTGACCTTTAGGTTCCCGATTATTTTAGGCACTTGAATTAAATTTTAATTTAATCAAATCAGGAAGGGTTTCATAATGTCAATTTGTCGGAATATAAGTGGATTATCACACGAACTCTTCAAATGTTAATTATCCAACTTATGAACCTTTTCTAAGACAATTACTATGCAATTCGCCCTTTCACCATACTATACCCTACTCAGTTCGAATTATGAGCTATATGTTAACTCCCACTAGACTGACTACGTAACATCTAGTCCAAGTGATGTTATTTTTTATCCTAGGATCTCATTACTCTTATGTGTCATTGAAGACTCTCTTAATGACACATAACTGTTCTGGCCAGAGACTCCTAAGTAACGACCTTGATAAGAGGTCGTAGGTATCATATCCTTCTATCAAGAGTGGTGACTCCTTTTTTAGCTACCGAATTACCTTTGAATACCAATAGCTATGCCCAATCACCACCCTAAGAGTGACCTCGTCTTAAGGTAACAAGGAATGATGTCAAACCACAGGATTAATATCCAAGATATCCTTAAGTACGTCAACTCTAAGGATATTTGCACCATTGCTATGATGAGATTAATCATTGACATTTGATAGATCAACCATATGATAATCTCATAGTGGGTCATCCGATATACTTACTATTCTTAATAAGCATCCACTTGTTAACTCTAAACAACCCATGCTTATAGTTTGTGAGATCCACTACTTGATCAAATCAAGGAGTTTAACATGTGCTAGTCTGTCTAGATTAATAATGTTCTATCTTATTAATCCTGTGACTAGAAATTATTTAGATACTAACATAATTGTACATGATAGGAATCTCATTATCATGATCTTATTATGATTTACTTCATGCTATGTTTTGTATCATGGACTTCATTAATTCGATTTAAGATCCATAACAATTCATATATAAACGAATATCAAACCAATGAAAAATGTCTTTCGCTTTACTAATCAAAATAAAGTTTGTACAAAAGTGCTAAAGGTGATTGCCTTTAGAGCACTACTTTAACAATTTTTCTATAGTCTTTCAAAAGAAATTACCTACTAAATGTAAGGATTTAGGAATGTTCCCCATTCCTTGTAAAATTGGTAACATTATGATTAAACAAGCCATGTTAGATTTAGGAGCATCAATTAATCAACTAAATGCACTAATGCCTACCTATATAGAGTAATTAAGGATGTACATATGCAGGTAAATAAACTAATATTTCCTATTTATTTTTAAGGGATGTGGATGATGACATTTATGCTAATTATGCACCTATCTTAGTAGGGAGACCATTCCTTTATCTGACCCAAACTAAGATAGATGTTTATGAGGGTACCCTTATAATGGAAATTGATGGGCCATGAAGCATCTGTAAGATGATTATTTTATTTTTACGGTTAATGTGATCGAACCATTTAGCACAGGAAGTTTCTAAATGAAAGTGTACATATAAACTATAAGTAGTTTCTTCTAAACAGAAGACCAAAGCTTTCTATATCTCAAGTAAAAGCTTTATTACTAGTTAAAAAATTTGTCTTTATTATCCCAGACATAAACTATTTCCATATAAGTTATGTCCTTATCAAGTTGATCCTTTTATGGCTATTTATATTTCTCTTTATCATGAAGTAAAGATTAAGAGCTATAAATGGGAAGACACTGAAGGTGAGTGGTCATCATCTTAAACCTTGTCCTAAATAATTTTAAGTGGGGAAAATATAAGTTTTGATCCCTCAAGATCAATAATTTATCATGTGATGAGGAAAACATGGGGTCAAGTCAATAATAGTAAACACAGATGCTACTTGGGCGGTAACCTAAAAGGAGTTTGTTCCTTTTCCTTTCCATTTTGCATTTATTGTTTTTGTAAAATGCTCTATTTCTTACATTTAATGTTACATTGGGGACAATGTAAGTTTTAAATATGGGCGGGGAACTAGATTTTTTTGTTTGAAAATTAAAGGAATTTTTATTAACTATAGTTAAACTATTTATAACATTACAATAAGGTTTCCATTATAGAGTTCCAAAAAGATCTTTCAATAATGGCAGAGCTACAAAAGCTAGCTACGATGTATCCCATAACTAAATTGTAAAAACCATCTTGCTTTCGTACTATTGGAGAGTTTCTGGGAAATGTGTTTAAGTATCACAAGGCCTTAAATCTCATTAATGATTAATTCAGCAAGTTGATAAGGGCTTGTTTGCTCCTGCCAATAAAGCCTTCTATTCCTTTGCTTCTATATATTATAACTATGAGGGTAAATGTAATTTTAAAAAGTAAGTTGCCTGTCATCTATGAGTGAGATATTCTGATGATCTATTGAAGTGTATTAGTCCAGTCATATACGTTGCAATATTGTGCAAATTTATCAAGATGTCAGCTCCATACCATTATGAAGTATTTGCAATTGAAAAATAAATGGTTTCTATCTTCTTTGAGTGTCTTGCATAAATCATAAATTGGGTTAAAAGTCTCATGCCATGAATCTTTAGTGGTTAACTTGATTTTGATTGCTAACCTAGTAAATATGGAAGCTTTAGGACTGATGCATTGTTACCATAAAAGAGAATACTAGGAACTGCTGGGGAATCAGTTTAGAGAAGGTTGTAGCATGACTTGTTAGTAAAACAATCTTTGGGTTGGAGTTTCCAGATAATTGTATCCATGTTGCTTTTGTTTTGGAGACTAGGGAAAATCTGACATAGTGTATGAAAACCTCTAAAATGGCCATGTCATTGTCCTTCGGAAATGAGTGATGAGACATTGGCATTATGAGGGATGCGAAGTCTGAGATGCATTAGATCATTCCTACATATTAATGGATTAAAGTCAGTCTAATTATTATACCATAACCATGTGAATGTACCATTGCCCAACTGATGATGAATATAATGAAATAATATCCCTTATTTTGAGCATGTGATGAAAGACCCATGAACCACTCTTATTGATAGGTAGTTTCTAGAAAGTCTAAGAAAGGAGATATGTTTCATGAAGACAATTAACACAAATGGTGTTTTTATCCGTTAGTAACCTCTAGATTTTTTGGTATAGAAGAACCTTTTGCATGGTAGTTGTAGAGAGTATGCTTAAGCCTCCTTGTTGCTTGGTAGTTGTCACCTCTCCCCACTTCACTTTGGCTTTCTTTACATTATCTGTAGAACCCAACTAGAGGAAGGCTTTAATAATTTTGTCTAGCTCTTTAATCACCTTCTTAGAAAGAATTAAGTGATTAATCCAACGAATGTGTAAGCTAGTGAGAACTAAAATAATAAGCATGACCCTAGTAACCAAAAAAAGAAACCAATTATGCCAAGCTAAGATTTTAGATTTATATCTTTCCAAGAGTGGAATAAGATCATAATAGGGTTAAATAGCTAGGATTAACCAAGGTACTATCCAAATTCCCTCTAACTAAATATTTGTTGGGATAGGTAAGAAGTCTACCATTAGAAGATAGGTTAGTCAGCTGAACTCATTGGAGAAAGATTCCAGCTTTTTCCTTGTAACTGGCTGTAGGGCTCACCCACCCTTAGTTTTTGTAGTCTCCTTGATGCAGTTGAAATCACCAACCACTAACCAAGGGTATGTGCTGTTAATTTCCAATTTTTATTGAGAATTCTATAATAAAGCTCGTGGAAATTGAAAGTTGGAAGCATATATTATAAAAAGAATGAATTTAGTATTTGTGTTATTGAGTAGACACAATAGATGTTACATCCTGTTATTTAGGATAAGGTTAAAATAGTGCTTATAAGAGGTCATTGAGATATTAGGAAGCATAATTCATACTTATGCATAATGTGGCATACAAATACAAGAGAATATTTATTTTTGCACATTAATATGGTTGTACATGCATTTCATTGACATTTTTTGGGTATAAGTGATTTTTAATGTGATTAAAAATGTGAATTGTGGATTATTTGTCTTGAAAATTGAATTGGTGTATATTACAATTAATTTCGCATTTTTTGGTGACATTTCGGACATTTCAAAAATTTCTAAAAATTTGGGGTATTTTTGGACTAGGAAAAATGCCTAGTGGCAAGACTAATTGAGACATGGAAAATTAGGATGACTAAGCTCAAAATTGAGTGACATTTAACATAGTGAAATGAGTGACAATTGGATTAGGAATTAATTGACAAATTGACGAATTATTGAGTGACAAATGGACCAATTATTATGTGACATATGGATCAATCTTGGAATGACATGTGGACTGATTTAGTAGGGGAAAAATGACAACCTAATACGTGGACTAGTGGCAGCTGATTAATTAGGCAAACGTATTAAAAGTTGACACCTAGAATGATGATGGAGCAAATTCCAGCAGCAATATTTCTGCTGTTTCCCTCACCTTTCTCCACCAAAATTGCTCCAAATTTTCTTTTTATTTTGTTCTTAACCCTAGCTAAAGTTCTGAACGAAAATCACACCTAATCCTTCACCAAATTTCCAAGAAAACTAGCTGATTATGATCTTCAAATTTTTGTCCGAAAATCGCCTTGCTTTCAACATAAGTTTGTGTTGATTTTGCTTGCATGGAGACTTGTTTTAATGTGAAGTTTTGTGTTGGATTGGAAGCCTAATAGGTAAGTAACAATCTTAGTTTTATAGCATGTCAAATGATATAAGAATGATGCTTGAATTGGAATGAAATGCATGTGATATTGGTAAAGATATCTACTGGAAAATGTTACATGAACTTGGAAGTTTTTCTATTTTGTTTTTAGTTTATGAAAACCGTGGGATATAGATTGATTTATAGATGAATTAGGTCTTATTTAAAGTATAATGAAGGTGGATTTATGCCAAAGAAAGATGTTAATTTGATGTTCTTGAATTATGAAAGAACTAGGACTATATGCATAATAATGTAAAAGTTTCTGGTTTGATACTTTATGAGTTGTTAAGTGAATAATGTTGAACTAGAATAAGGGTTGTTATTGATGAGGAATTGGAGTATGATTCAGGCCTAATAGAGGTATAATTGATGAACTATAAAGAGGTTGTTTAACCTTGGTATAAAGTGTAAAACAATCTGGAAAAAATGAAAGAAGAATTGCTAGAATATGTTAGCTGTAGTGTTTTCACTGAACATGCTTCGGTATTTTGATTATATCTTGATCTGTAGATTTCCAAATGAGATCATTCTTCATTCAGATTAACCTAGATACATAAGGATAAAAATTTCTTGAAGAAGTCAAATTTTATTTCTGTCTTTAAGAATTTAAAATTTTGGCATGAAAGTGAGTCTTGGCTTAGGCTGTAGCACTCCCTGAGATGGAAATCATATCTTGTTGTTATCGAATAAATTGTATTGATTTATGCTAAATCAGACAAAGGTTTCTTCACAAAATTTTATCTTATTCTCTTATATTTCAATCGGTATAAATTTTGTAATTTTTAGATTTTGGAATTGAGAGATATGAGTTATACAACTGGATAGCATGATCATGCACTAACTAAATTTCAAATGTACTTAGTCTACAGTATTTTGAGCATAACTCATACAATATTGAACCAAATTGAATGATCTTAGAGCCATTAGAAACTTAAGGCATGGGGAAACAACTGTATAGAAGAAAGTGTTACATAAATACATCATTTTTCTAATGATAATAATCATGCAAAGTGGACCTGAAAGTGTTTTTAGACAAATCTGGAAAGATCAATTGAGTTTTGATATATGAATGACTAATGTCACTAGAATAATGATAAGGAACCTAGAATTGTCATGAAAATGCATTGTACATATTTCATGTACATAGAAGTGCATAACTGAATAGTTATAACATTGTGCAAAATTGTGATATGTGTAAATGTGTTTTGCATGATATAGAGGAGCATTTAGAGCGCCATCATCCAGACATTGCCATGAATTCAAGGCAATAACTTTCTGGAGCGATTTGTGAGTAACCTAAGATGGTCTCACCTTGAATTATTTTGTTTATTACTAAATTGAATTTGATATTAATGCATGTGTACTGAATTGTGTACCAAATTTTGAACATGAAATGTCCGAGGAGTTTTGATGCATGATTAAAACATTGGAAGTGCTACTTGTATTTGAATGAGATTGACTACATGGTTCTCAACTTGAACGTTCATACTGGACCTAGTCCGATGATTATTGTGAACAAAAACATAAATGCAACTGTAATTGATCAAATGTGATATTGAAGTGTTCCTTTAATGTGAATTTGGTGAAATATGTGTTACTCAACATTTTTTTTAAATGTCGGACTAAGGCCTGATGATATATGTATATGGGACTAAAAATGTGATTGAATGGGAATGAGATTGAAAATGGGAATGATTGAAAATATAATTGATGGAATATGAGTGAGATGCATTTCATATATGAATGCATAATCAGATAATAATAGTTGTGACATGAGTAGCCACCGAAAATGAGCTTAAAGCTCTGAAATGTGGTATAGAGCCAAAGGCTCAATATGTATAGTGTCCTTGTATTCGCAACAGGTAAGGGACAGTATCAATGAGCCCAGTATCCACAATAGATACAGGACAGTTTAGGCACTCAATCATAACAATGTAATAATTGAATGTGGGTCACATGAACATTACATATACACTTATTAAGTGTAATTGACTGATTGAATTGTAATGTGAATATGCACTTAACTAAGATTGGGATATGTTCATTCTATGATATGTGGTGCTAAATGGAAAATTATGAATTATGTGCTTATATGATTTGATATATGGTATGAACTGGGTAAACCATCAACGATGGTTACATCAATGAGTTCACAAAATGCACCAAAATTGCAACATTGATATTTCAGGTCTGAGAGAGGACATTAGAGATAGACAGACACTACGAGAAGACTAATTATTGTATTTTTGTCAAGAAATGGCTGAAAGGTCAGTCAACTGAGACTGATGGATTAGTTAGTAGTTTATGTGCAATTCCTCTTTCAAACAGTGTATTATGTATAGGGATTTGACATTGTATATATTCGGATGGTTTTGTAAAGCTACAATGTAAGTTTGGTTTTTATGAAATGAAATAAGAAATGTAATTGGTTTTAAAATTTGGTGACTTTTTTGTATAATAATTGATGTCATGATTAATTTGGATATGTGATTGCTCTAACATACCATTATTATAGATTATATACTGGAACGTCCATAGGGTGTTTCGGTTGGTGATTTATGGTAGTGGGGTGTTACAATAGATGTAGATTTTGAGAACTTTCTTCAAGCACCTAGATAAAAATGTGTTTCATGTTATAATGGCAAAGAATTATGCCATTATAGTGAGAAGATAAGTTGGTAATGAGGGAACAACTAGCTCCCAAAAGCTTAGAGATGTGAGAAAGTCTTGAAGCTCTAATTTTGGTTTCTAATAAACCAACTATACAAGGCTTTTTATCTATACTGGTATCCTTAACCATAGCCTATTTATGAGGGTCATTAAACCCTCATACATTCCAAATAAGCATCATCATAAAGGGGTATCCCCTCTAGGATTTGTTTTATTCTTCTTGTAAGCTGATCTTTTTTTGGAACTAGTATTAAGATGAGAAATTTGGAGAGTGGAGCTACCTTTATTACTTTGACTAACGAGCCAGTCCTTTAGCGTCAAGGTATCTTCTTTAGCTGGAGATACAGAATTACGATTCACAACGTGCTTATAATATTCCAATGAAGAGGGACATTTGTTCAGCATTTTTGTAGTGTTAGTAGATTCTAAATTAGGTGTGTCCTGAGTAAATGAAGAACTATCAGACTGATTTAAAGTATTAAGGGCATTAATGTAATAAGATCTGAAGTTATTGAAAACATATGCAAGATATCTCTTCGCACAATTTACCAATTTGATTTAATTCTTATTATATTAATCACCTAACTCTCTTTAGCCCAGTTTAATTATTTTTCACTCAATTCACCCTCTCAGTTTATTATCGAATTATACACATCTAGAATTAAATCACAATAAATCCAAAAAACACATAAGGAATCAAATTTCATTAAATTAAAGATAAAACCCCAAAGGTGAGTTTAGAAGTAACATCAACATTCAAAAATCTATCATCAATTGTTATTCTAATTCTATACAATAATAAAACTAAAAAAAGTACGAAATATGAAATTGAACGGATGACGAGAGGTAGCGACACCGGGAAACTCCTGATATGGGAAGTACATCAAGTCGGTTTCTTCTCCTCTTCTCTCTTCCTTCTTCTCTTTCTCTCAATAATTCTCTCTAAGGTTTCTCTAAAAGTGACTAATTCAAAAGCTCCCTCTACCTCTTTGTCTTATTCTTTAAATACATTTTATGTTCCGATCAGCCCTAGGGCTTTTTGGAGGTCCAAAAGGTCCAAAAAATCCCTCAAAACTTAACATTTTTAAGTGTTTAAACATCTGTCCGATGCATGCCATGATTCCAAGCCACATCTGAGCCTTCTGTCACGATCGTGGCATGTAGGCCATGATCGTGGGCCATGTCTTGGGCTTTTGTCACGATCTTAGGCTAACTTCACTACTTCTGGGTTGTTATTTTGGCTGGAGTGTCTCTGAAACTTGTCCTTCTTTGATGTTGGCCCTGAAACACGAACAAACACATCAAAGTACCTCAAAAACATAATAATTAAGCTCACAGACTTGTACTAACCCATAAAACACTTAAAACATAAATAATTCATAAACTAACACAATTCTAACCTAAACATATACTAAATGATTGAATTTACTATTAAATACATATCAAATTAAGCCCTAAAACATTATGCAATTCACACATATCAACATCCCCACACTTAAACGTTTTCTTGTCCTCTAGCAAAGAAAACAACAATCATACAAAACCATACAACACACTATTCAGTAATGAGACAATGGCTTCAACTTAAAGAAATAAATATAATTTCAAATACAATCATTTAAGTTATATCAAATCATTAATAAACAAAATCCGCATTTAGAGTCTTTGAATTAAATATACCTATTAATCCATATCCAAGTGTTAAATTACCCTTTTCAATTGCACACACACTTTAATAATTCTTTAGTCATTCAAACTCTGTAACTACTACTAAATATGTTGTCATAAAAAGTCAAGCTATTACAAGTTCGATAGGCTTTTATTAGAAACATTTTTTATTTACTTTTTTGTGAACATGTACTTAGTCTTTTGCTGGGACGCAGACATTAGTGATGAATGTTGATCCGATTACTTGACTAAGTGATTTTTTTATTAAGCTACTTGATTGAAACGTCATTACAGACTTTTGGCACAGAGGCAAACATTTGTGATTCGTGTCGAACTGGTTACTCAGCTACATCATGTTCTCAACTGTCTACTAGCTATATTCATAACCTGAAGGCCAGTGAAATAGTAATTTCTTTAAAATTAACAAACACAATTTTTTATTGCCTACCTTGTTGTTTAAGCTATTCGTTCTCATAAAAAAATACTAGAAGAGCTACTTTAATCGAAAGACCTCAAATTATGAATTAAACTGACAATTTAGAGGGCTATAACTTAACACTAGATCCTAATTAAGTTGCATATTTAACCAACCAAATCACTAATTCTTCACAACCTAATAGACTATATTCAAAATTAAATAAATTTTAATCCATCTAAGCCATTAACACATGCACACAATTCACAAAATGCAACCTAACAACTATCATATAATATGCAAAATTCATATTTAAAGCAAAACATATAACCCTCCTCACACTTGAACAATACGTTTTCCTTAATGTGAGGAGGGGACAAACAAACAAATATGGAAAGAAGAGACATAAAATAAAGTAAAACCAAACAAATAAAATAAAATAAAGACTAAATTTAAATAGAAAAGGGTTAGAACAAAGCCTTATGGTGATGGAGGCAGGGATGGTGTTGGAGGTTGCAATTAGATTCCTTGAGCCTTAAAGTAAAGATGGATACGACATATATCCTGGCTTTGACATCATTGTGTTCGGGCCATCTATTTCATTTTTCCAGAGTTCTCCGTAAGTGTATATGTAATTACATTGGTGTTTGCGAAGATTATATCAAGCACTTTCTTCTAGCCTGATTCTTCTATTTATTCTTCCTTCTCAAACTCTTCACTTGTTGATTCCTCTTCTGTTTACTGAGGCGGCGACACTGTACTCAAAATTGCCTAACTAGCCCTAATATTCACACACGTATTTTGGCCAATATCCCAGAGTTCCATGTTATGGGATTTAAGGATATCAACACTCCATGGATGATGATGACTTAGAAAATCTGGGAGGTGGACAATTAAACCACTATAGTCCACCTCATAATACTCAGCAAGCAGAAAGCAAGTACCCCATACCCAAATTGTTGCTCCTCTTATGTAGAGTTGCAACAATAGCATTCAGCACATGTGTGAAGGTGCACACTGGGATGCTATGATCCATGCACCACAATAAGAACAATTCTTTTGTTGAGCACTTATTAGTTTCTAATTTATCAAAAACCATTTGACACATAAATTTGTGTAATAACAAGTGTTCATGTGTTCTTATAATGTTATTATGGGCATTTTTAGCATCGAATCATTCTAACCCAATGAAATCATTCCAATATCAAGAAGCACGAAAGTCATCGTGTTGATCGATAATAGAAGACTCAGGGAACCTATAAATATCACACATGATTTTGATATTCAGCTCATAATTTCATCCCCTAGGGTTACTTTGTTCATAAAAAGGGATGTAAAGAATTCTAGAGTGAGCTCCTAGTAGATAAGATATTGGAAGTGTATGAACTTCACCCACTAAATTCTTTCTGCTAGGTTCTCTACCCTATTCCATAATTCTAGCCTATCAAGTATATCAAAATAAAAATATTTTGGGACTACAATTTGTTTAGCATTAAAGGATTGCAAACAAATACCTTCCTCTTCTTTGTAAATCAGGAAGGGTGCTCTGAAGTCCATCGCCCTGTTCCTTCACCCTCTTCTTGAGACTTAGTGTCATCCTGATGATTGATAGCACTTTACTAACTGCTTAATTCACGATATATTGGCTTGCAAGTAGGTAAGAGCTGGAGGAGACTGGAAATTGGAATTTGGTTAGAGAGAACTGAGAGTGTTTGGAGGTTCTAAACTTAGAGAGATAAAGTAAAAATGAAAGTGAGTGAAAAAGTGAAGTAAGAAATGAACATATAGGTGAATGAAAGGTAAAATGGTAAAAAATTAAACTAAAATTCCCGTGTTCTAGTTTTTATCCTACTGAAGGAAATGACTATGGCCTGCAATTTTTCCACCAATTTTCAATTTTTTTCTTCTTTCGTTCTTTTACACTTTCTGGAGATCACTTCTTAACTTTTTATATCTCTTTCACCTCTCTTTTGCCTACTTCCTTGATCATCTAATCCATATCGACGTCCTATGCCTTCCCAATTTTATTTGGAAATGAAATACCCTAACTACGGAAGTCAAACTATCTAAAAAATCAAAGGAAATAATACGAAATTAATAATCTATAGGTTACCTCCTATGCAGCGCTTCTTTTAACATCGGTAGCTGATGCTCTATCCTTAGAAACTCAGCTGGGATCAATTATGAGTGGCCTGCTTCCACCTTTTTTTCTCAACATAGGTTTTGTAGCCTATAAGCTATAAATTACGAAATAATCAGAAGGATAATATTGATAACATTGTGAAGACCAATTAGGCTCAATAATGTCCTTTTTCAAGTGAACTATCAACAAAACAGGGAATAACAAAACTCCCTGAATCTTCCATCGAATCCAAAAGTTTATCCTGTAAGAAGGTGAGTTGCTCTCTTTCTTCCTTAATCACCATTTTCTCCTTTGCTTCTTCCGCTTCACAAATAGAGACTTTCATAGCTTCTTTAAACTCGATGTCTATTGTTATATGTTCTTCGTCCTTTTGTTCTTTACAAGACTCAAACACATCAATTATCCTGAATGAGTTACTTTCCTTCAGATTCTTTAATACATCTTTCATGTTAAATGTCACTTGGTCATCATTAATCAGAAGGATAAGGTTCTTTTCATGAACATCTACCTAATATTTTTTTATGTTCACATATGGTATATCAAGAACTAGTGAATGAAAGGGAGGGTTGACATTCTTTTCTTCAATTTCTTTCTTCATCTCTTGGTCTTCAATAAGGTAGGGTTCAATTTGGTTTTTCACTGGTCCTTCTGGCTCTCCCTCATTCTTAAATGCGATAGCCTCATATTGCTCTCTTTGATGTTTTTCCATATTACTTAGAGAGTCTTCCACACTTCTCTTATAAAATTCACAGGAAAGCTATCTCGCTCAAATCTCTAGGTTGTGAATAGACGAGGCATAATTTTTTGTTACTTTCTCAATTTTCTCTTCTGACCCTTCCATGTCCATAAGCTTAACCAGAATCTTGTCCAATTTAGAATCCCATGAACTGGACTTATCTTGCTGAAGTCTTAATAGGTCTTAAGGTCCTAAATGAGTCCATATATTGTTGGACTAATAGAAATCAAGGTGGTTCTGCCACCCCGAAATGTACATATTCCAATAAGGATCGTTACTTCCCTAATCATACAGTGCCTCATTGTAATTCAAAAAAGTTCCTTGCTCCCTATAATATCTATCTTCCATCATTTTCTTTCCATTTCTTCTTGGCATTTAGTTCTTCAGATGTCTCATTTCTCATTATAAGATGTCTTATTGTGTCTCTACTTTACACCCTAAACTTCTTTCTCTATTTTTTCTTTTTTTAAAACAAAAGATAGTGAAAAAGCCTTAGACTAAAGAACTAAACTAATCGTCTTCTCAACAACGATGCGAAAAACTTAATCGTGTTTTGATGTATGTAAGTTTTAATTAATTAACCTTGATAATCTACAAGCGCACGGGTTATTCACGTAGTACCTAAGATGTCGATACGAGGATGCGTAATCTAATTCTAAAATCTAAGGCCAGAACTATTCGCACAAATTCAAAATGTAACGAAACTAAAACAAAAATTCAATTAAATCAATTCAAGAATCACTCACAAAAATATTAAGAATTTAGCAGTTGCAACACATATTCAAGAATCAACCTAAGAAATTACCAATTGAGAGAAAGGGAATTTTACCTACCTTTAACATTAACCTAATCATTTATGAATTACTGAATTATTGGTTCTAAATTATCTTAAGGTTGATTACTCTCTCTCGAGTTATAACCATTAACTATAATTTATAAACCCTAATCAGATTTTGGAAGTTGTAATTTCTCAATTTACAACCAATCTGAAACCTTAATTAGATCTGAAGTTGTCTAATAAACTATCGAAAACCTATGCAAGGTCTTTCTTCACACAATTTACCGATTTGATTTAATTCTTGTTCTATTAAATCAACTCACTCTCGTTAGCCCAATTTAATTATTTTTGACTCGATTCACCCTCTCAGTTTATTATCAAATTAAGCACATCCCTAATTAAATCACAATAAATTCAAATAACATAAAAGGAATAAAATTTTATTAAATCAAAGATAAAACCCTGAAGGTGAGTTTAGAAGAAACATCAACATCTAAAAATCCTATCATCAATTGTTATTGCAATTTTATACAATAATAAAACTAAAACTAGTAGGAAATACAAAATTGAACAGATGATGGGAGACAGCGATGCTGGGAAACTCCTGATCTGAGAAGTACATCTACTCGACTTCCTCTCCTCTTTAATCGCAGGTTTATGTATGCTAAGTTTTACTCTTTTAATCATGATAATACTGCAAGCGCACGGGTCGTTCGCGTAGTACCTAAGGTATCAATCCCATGAGGAGGGGTAATCTAATTCTAAAATCTAAGGTGGAACTAAAATGCAATAATCTAAAATAAACAAATAATGCAGAAAATTAATCAATCAAACAAGCAACTACGAGAATTAAATTTTGGAAATGATAACATGTAGCAATTCACCAACCCAATCCAAACTTAACCTAGGAACTACCAAATGAGAAAAAGGGGGTCTGAAATTACTGAAAATCTAATCAATCATGTAATTACCGGGTTACTGGGTCTAGACAATCCTAAGGTTGATTACTCTCTCTCAAGTTATAATCTTTAAACCCTAATTTAAATTATGGAATTGTGATCTCTCAATTCACAATTGACCCAAAAGCTAAATTAGTTTTAAAATTGTCTATTAACCTATTGGGAGCCTATGCTTGATCTCTCGTTACACGATTTCACTGGTTTAATTTAATTCTTATCTATCAATTTACCTTGCTCTGATTAGCCCAAATTGATGATATTCACTCGGCTCACCCTCTCAGTTTGTTGCCGAATTATTAGGAATAGATATTGAATCAAAAAATAACTTAAATAAAACACAATGAATCAAATTTCATAAATCTTAAGAACTAAAATATTGAAGGTATGTTTAGACAAAAATCGACATTCGACATAACATATTCTCGACAATTATCTCAATTTCATAAATCAACAAAACTGAAATATATCGGAAAATACACTTGGAGCAGACTCATGGAGGTAGCGACGGCAGGAAACCACCTGTTTCGGGAAGTATTTCACGTTAAGCTTCGTCTTCATGTCTCTCTTCCTTCATCTCCTTCCTTAAATCACTCAATAGCTCTCCAGGATTTTGAATTTATTTAAGCGAAAAGCTCTATAAAAGGCTACTTTTTTTGTTTGGTAATGTTGCTTTTATATCTTTAAAGCCATAGGTTTAATTCGAGGTCAAAATGATCCAAAAAATCATGTGAAATTTGAGTTTTTATATTAGCTCGATGTAGGCCACGATTATGGAAGGATGATCGTGGCCTTGCCTGTCATGATCGTGGCCAGTGCCGAAACCTTTAAGTCATGATCGTATCCCAGAGCACACGATCGTGGCCTAGCACATAGCTCTCTGTCACGATCGTGGCCCAAAGTGCCCGATTGTGGCTAGTGTCCTTTCAGCTCGCCTCTATCTATCACAATCGTGGCCTATTGTGTCATGATCGTGGGTTATGTTTTTAGCTCAAAACTCTTCAAAACTTCTTCGTTCTTTGCCGTTTAGCCTAAAACACTAACAACCCAATCAAAGTACCTCAAAAATATAACATTTAAGCTCAAAGATTCATACTAACCCATAAAAACACTTAAACACATAAACTAACACAATGAAAACATAAATACACACTAAACACTCAAATTAACATTAAATACTTAACAAATCAAACTTTAAAACACAATGCAAATCACAACTATCAACATCCCCACACTTAAACGTTTGCTTGTCCTCAAGCAAACAAAACATCAAACACACAGCAACACACAACATATAATGCAATAATTAGGCAATGACTTTAACTTCACGAAATAAATTTAATCTTAAACACAATCTTATAAGTTATATCTAATCATTAACATGCAAAATAGTTATTTATTTAAAAAAATTTATTTATTTATTTATTTGCATACCTTGTTTTTTAAGCTTCTCATTTCTATGAAAAATACTAGTTAAGCTACTTAAGTTAAAAGACCTCAAATTATAAATGAATTTGACATCTTATAGGGTACTAAATACTAAATCCTAATTAGGCTGTATATTTATCCAAAGACTCCTAATTCACTAATTTTGCGAGCTAATGATTATTTACAACCTAATAGACTATGTTCAAAATTAAATAAATTCCACTCTATTTAAGCCATTGATACATTCAAACAGTTCACAAAATGCAACCTAATAACTATCATACAATATGCAAAAATCACATTTAAAAGTAAAACACATAATCCCTGCTCACACTTGAACAACACATTGTCCTCAATATGTTAAAGGTACATAAAGACACCCAAGGGAAAAAAACACAATATACAAAAAATATAAGAATAAAATACTAACAAAATGAAAAGAAAAGGGTTAGATCACGAAACCATTTAGTGTGATAGAGGTGGTGATGGCGATAGGGTTAAGACCAAATCTGCTTGACATCGATAGTGTTTTCCTATCATATAAGTGATTTGAGAGAGTAAAAGAATTAACATTCCAAATCATTTCAAATCATTAAAAACTTATTTAAGGATCTAAAACAAACCTCTCTCCATAACATTTTAAATCTAACAACTAAACGTGCTAATTTATGGTCATTAGCTTGACGTTCAGCTTTTAAAACTCAGCCAGGATCAATTATAAGCAACTTACTTCCACCCTTCTCACTTAACATCAATTTTGTAACCTATGAGTAAGCTATAAATTGCAAAATGATCATAAAGACAATATTGATAAGGTTAGAAAACCAATTAATTCATCAATGACCTTCTCATTAACAAACTGTCAATAAAATAAGGAATAACAAAACTCCCTGAATCTTTCATCAAATTTAGCAGTTTTTCTTGTACGAAGGTGAATTGCTCTCCTTCTTCCTTAATCACCTTCGTTTCCTCAGCTTCTTCTACTTGCCAAACAGAGACTTCCATACTTTCTTCAAACTTGATGTCTGTTGTCATCTGTTCTTCATCCTCTTGTTTTTCAGAAGATTCAAACACATCAATTATCCTGAATGAGCTACTAACCTTCAAATCCTTAATTACATCATTCATGTTGAATGTCATTTGATCGTCATTAATTAAAAGATAGAGTTCTTTTCCTGAACATCTCCCTAAGATTTTTTGATGGTCATATATGGTATATCAAGAACTGGTAGATAATAAGTAGGTTGACTTTCTTTTCTTCATCCTCTTCTTTGATTTCTTGGTCTGCTTTAAGGTCGGGTTTAGCTTGATTTCTTGTTGGTTCTTCTAGCTCTACCCCATTCCTAAGTGTCATAGCCTGACATGGTTGTTGGATCGAAAACAAAAACATACTTGGTTTGGCTAAATAGTAGATTTCAAAAACTTTTTTTGAAATTATAACATAGCGGAAGCATAAATACCAAATCAACATGCTTTTAATCCATACATGATATGGCATCAGGAAAATAAATATAATAAGAACAAGATCTAAAGTTTTACCGACTCCTTGCTACAGCTTAGACTCCTCGCTACTGTGTCCTTGACCAATCTGATCTACCACTTGTTCTCCTTAGATAGTTTGGTTATCAAGATCCTTTGGTGGGAAAGGAGAATAAAAATTACATAGCAAACTTTTTGCTATATTCGGCTAGTTCAAAAAAGAACCAAAAATAAGACCTCCTCTTTTTTATAAGTTAGAGAAAAAAATGAAGAGCCTCTCTTTTGCAATATGGCTTAATGGTTTTTGAGAGCTTAGAGAGCCAAAATTCACGCACCATTCCTTTTGCAAAAAGCCAAAATTAATTGCCTCCATACAAGTTCAACACTTGGACGGTTGTATGGAGACAGTGGAGAGCCTAAAAGCCATATACGCTCATTTTGCATGGCCATATAAGTTCATTTTGCATTAAAGCTAAATGAACATGTGTCCAACACTTGGACGATTAGGAGAGAGTGAGTGAGTAGAGATTAATAAACAAACCCATGTTCATTCATTTTGAATGTTAAAAGAGTTGTATGTTGCATGCTTGCATTCATTCATGAATTAAAGGAGCTTGTTTTCTTTACTAAATGGACATAAATCCACTCCCACCTTAATTCATTACATGAACCATTAAACCATTTAATGAAACTTGGACGTTAGCTATAATAACATGTTCATTTAACGTGTTTTAAAACACCAGCCAACAAATCAAAGAAACAGAAACATGACCGATTTTGCTTATTCTTTCCACTTTTAAATTTTAATTCAATTAATCTAATTAATTAAACTAAAATCCAGTCCAATATTAAAAGTTCTTTTGGGCTTATAATTAACAATTTATTAGTATAAGCCTAACATGTAATTATAGGCTTAAACCTAATTTAATTAACTCTTAATTAAATTGTTTCGATCTTATTGGCCCGAAGCTAATTCGTCCATTTCTTTCCAAACTGTCTCATTTTCTTTCTGATAACCTCCATTTATTTTTCTTACTTTCCTTAATAACCTTCCCAAAAGCCAAGTGGGGAATCTAAATAGACTTAAATAATTCAGGCTCTAATAAGCCTAGAATTAATTTAATCTCATTATAATTAATTCAGACTTATTAACCAAATGTCATTCCAATAAAGGCAATTAGTTGAACTCTTGAATTATCTAAAATTATGAAAACGTGTTTCAATTTTATTAATTCAATGTCTAATCGCAAACTCTATTATGAACCATATTATAGCCATCGGCACAATAAAGGGTAAAATTACCATTTTGCCTTTATATTGGTTTTTCCTTCTAGCTATCCCATTTCACTCTACATAGTGATTAACACACAAGATCTAATCTTGGTGTTAAGACTTGATGGGTTGCTAGTCCATCAAACTACTAGTGCTAGTTTAATCACTAATCACCGTAAAACATCTAGAAGTGATGATATCACTATAAACTCTTTATTTGAGTGAATGTTTCTTGATGCATGGTTCAATTAATAATTCCAACATACGGACATTGTATTAATATCCTGTAAAAATCCATTCCGATCATATCAAGAATTATAACGAAATACACATGAGTTCACTACTCATTAAGATTGTGGTTCATAATAACCGAATGCTAAAGTGTATGTTTTAAGATTAAAGTAACGACCTACTTTATTCTTTAAAAACATACGAGATTCTTGATTCATTTAATAGTGCTATTAACGATAGTCAACTACTATCATGATTTGAAACCCATTATTCCCTTGAAGTAATCTCCTTTACTTACACGGAGATAAATCACAACACTATAGTCTAAATCATAATCAAGAGACCAACTTGATTATTTGACTGTGAATCAATTAATTTAGATTATAATAATATACATATTTCCCACACATCTCCTTGTATATATATATTACTTACAAAAGAACCTTGGTACCTTATGACTACTTATATTATGCTCAAAACAACAAACACACAAAAACTCATAACACACAATGCAATAATGAGGCAATGACTTTAAATTCATGAAATAAATTTAATCTTAAACACAATCTTATAAGTTATATCCAATCATTAACATGCAAAATCTATGTCTAAGAGCTTTGAACTAAACATAAAATTTAATCGAGATCAAAGTGATAATTTATTTACCCATTTCAATTGCCACACATTAATAATTCTTTGGTCCTTCAGACTCTGTAACTATTCCTAAGTATATTTTAATGAAAAATCAAGCTTATTACAAGTCCGATAGGTCTTATTAAAGAGAATAAAATTTAGTCTTTTTAAACGGAGGTAAACATTAGTAATGAATGTTGATCCAATTACTCAACTAAGTCATGTTATTATTAAACGGCTTAGTTAAAACGTCATTATAGCCTTTTAATACGAAGGCACACATCTGTGATGCTTGTCGATCCAGTTACTTAGCTTTATCACTTTTTTAACTTGCTACTAGCTTTATTCATAACCCGAAGGCCAGAAGAATAGTGATTTATTTAACAAATACAAATTTTCTTTATATTTATTTACCTACCTTATTATTTAAGCTACTCATTTCCATGAAAAATACTAGTTAAGCTGCTTAGGTTCAAAGACCTAAAATTATGAATGAATGCGATAACCTATAGGGTGATAAATTTACACTAAATGTTAATTAAGCTGTATATTTATCCAAAGACTCTGAATTCACTAATTTTGTGAGCTAATGACCTAATAGACTATGTTCAAAATTAAATAAATTCCACTCAATTTAAGCCATTGACACATTCAAATAGTTCACAAAATGCAACCTAATAACTATCA
>JAOQML010118402.1:0-21578 GCA_027568935.1 Erythroxylum urbanii
CACTTGAATTAACTCTTAATTCAATCAAATCATGAAGGGTTTCATGATGCCAATTTGTCGAAATATAAGTGGATTAATACATAAACTCTTCGACATTTAATTATCCAACTTATAAACCTTTCCATAGACAATTATCGTGCAATTCATCCTTTCACCATACTATACCCCACTTAGTTCAGAGTATAAGCTATGTGAAAGAAAAGGATTAATAACCAAAATATCCTTAAGTACCTCAAGTCTAAGGATATTTCCACCATTGCTATGATGACATTAATCATTGACATTTGATAGATCATCTATATGATAATCTCATAGCGAGTCATCCGATGTACTTACTACCCTTAGTAAGCATCCACATATTAACTCTAAACAACTCATGCTTATAGTTTATGAGATCCACTGCTTGATCAAATTAAGGAGTATAATATGATTTAGTTTGTCTAGATCAATAGTGCCCTGTCTTATTAATCTTATGACTAGGGATTATTTAGATACTAACATAATTGCACATGATAGGAATCTCATTATCCTGATCTCATCATTATTTCCTTCATGCTATGTTTTATACCATGGACTTCATTAATTCGATTTAAGATCAATATTAATTCATATATATACGAATATCAAATTAATTAAAAACGCTTTTCACTTTATCAATCAAAAATAAAGTTTGTACAAAAGTGCTAAAGGTGAGTGCCTTTATAGCACTACTCTAACAATCTCCCACTTTCACTAAAGCCAATCTCCTTTGTATCTAATACCATAGAAGAGTACACAAGAATCAAATTTTGCTTAAGGAAGTGGCTTAGTCAAAGGATCAGCGATGTTCTTAGCTGTGGGCACTCTCTATCTTCATATCACCTCTAACAATTATCTCCCTGATCAGGTGATATCTCTTTGGTAATGCTTGGACCTCTAATGAAACCTTGATTCTTTGGCTTGAGCAATAGCCCCATTGTTGTCACAGTACAACAATATTGGGTCTAATATGCTAGGAATGACTCCAAGTTCTATAACGAACTTCTTAATCCAAATAGCTTCTGTTACCGCTTCTTCAGTGACAATATACTCTGACTCAGTCGTCAAATTTGTAGTCGTCTCTTACTTAGAACTCTTCCAACTGACTACTCGACCTTTTAGTGTGAAAACATAACCTGACTAGGAATTGGAGTCATCCTGGTCAAATTGAAAATTGACATCTGTATGCTCGCTTACTACAAGATCTCCATTTCCTTATATCATACATACATCCTTAGTCCTTCTCAAGTACTTTAGGATATTCCAAACAGCCACCTAGTGACCCTCACCAGGATCCGATTGATATTTACTCATAACACTTAGAGCATATGATATATCAGGTCTTGTATATAACATAGCATACATGATTGATCCTACTACCGAAGCATACGGGATCATACTCATACGAGTCCTCTCATTTTATATCTTAGGACACAAATTTCGAGAGTTTTATCCTATGAATCATGGGAAGAAACCCTCTCTTAGACTGCTCCATGCTAAACTTATTTATCATTTTGTTTATGTATGTTGACTGTGAAAGACCTAGCAACTTCCTTGATCTATCTCTATAGATCTTTATTCCCAATATATAAGTTGTTTCTCTAAGGTCTTTCATGGAAAAATTTTGAGACAACCAAACTTTGACTAATTGCAAACTTTAAACATCATTTTTTATTAGTAATATGTCATCCACATATAATACAAGGAATATGATAGCACTCCCACTAACCTTTTTATACACAACAGGTTCATCAGGATTTTGTGAGAAACCAAACTCTTTGATTGTCTCATCAAATCGGATGTTCCAACTCCTAAATGCTTACTTCAATCCATAAATGGATTTTTGAAGCTTGCATGCCTTTCTACCATCTTTGGATATGAAGCCCTCGGGTTAAATCATATATACATTCTCAACTAGGTTTCCATTTAGGAAAGCCATCTTCACATCCATCTGCTAGATTTCATAATCATAGTGAGAAACAATGGCTAAGAGTATTCTAATGGATTTAAGCATAGCTTTGGGGCTAAATGTCTTGTCATAGTCCACTCATTGTCTTTAACGATAACCTCTAATGATTAGCCTCGTTTTATAGGTGATCATATTAACTTCTATGTCGATTTTCTTCTTAAAAATCTACTTGCACCCTATGGGTTTTAACCCTTTAGGTGGCTCAACCAAAGTCCATACTTAGTTTTCATAAATGGATTTTATGGCTTGAAGCCATGTTTCAGATTCTAAACTCTTCAGAGCCTCTTTATAGATTATAGGCTCATCATCCTCTATGAGCAATATGTCATTTTGTTCACTTAGAAGAAATCCATATCTCTCTGGAACATTGCGTATCCTACTTGACCTATGAACATTTTGTGTGTTACAAGGTTCAACTGTTGTCTCATCTCTATGAACAACAATTTTGGGTTCAGCCAATTGCTTTGTCTCTGTTTGAGCATCATAAACTTCATCAAGTTCAATTTTGCTCCCACTGTCTTCTCTTAGAAGAAAATCTTTCTCTAAAAAGACAGCAAGTTTTGAGACAAAAACTTTTTACTCTAAAGCATTATGCAACTGATATTCAATTGTTTCCTTAGGATATCCTATAAACAGATATTTATCAGATTTAGCTTCAAGCTTCTTTGATTGAATCTGCTTCACATAAACCAGACAACCCCAAACTTTCATATGAGAAAGATAGGGCCTTTTGTTAGTCCATATCTCATATGGAGTAACTTTAACTGCCTGTGAAGGAACTCTATTTGTCACATAAACAGCAATCTTGAGTGCATAACCCTAAAAGGATTTTGGCAGATCTGCTAAGCCCATCATCGAACTTACCATGTCTAGCAAGGTTCAGTTTCTCCTTTTAGCTACACCATTATGTTGTGGTATGTATGGTGGAGTCCACATGGATACTATCCCATTATCTTCGAGATAAGTTAGAAATTCCTCGTTTAAGTATTCACCACCTCGATCTGATCGAAGTATCTTAATACTTCTATTGAGTTGTTTCTCTACTTCATTTTTAAATTGTTTGAACATTTCAAACGCTTCAGACTTGTATCTTATTAGATACATATACCCATATCATGAATAATAATATATAAAAGTAATGAAGTACACAAAACCACCTCTAGCATGAATAGAAATCGGATCACATACATTAGAATCTATTAGGTCTAATAACCCATTCATTCGATCACCCTTTCCTTTAAAAGGTAATTTAGTCATCTTGCCTAACAAGCAAGATTCACATGTGTCATATGATTCATGATCAAATGAACCTAGGCTACCATCCTTATGTAGCTTAATCATACGTTTCTCATTTATATGGCCAAGTCGACAATGCCATAAGTAAGATGATTTTAAGTTATCTCTTTTTTGTCTTTTATTGTCATTGATATTTAAAATTGAATTGGACATATCTAATATGTAAATTCCATTGTACAATGTAGCAGTACCATACAACATTTCATTCAACTTAATTAAACAACCATTTCTTGGAAAAGTTAAATGAAATCTCGTTTTATTAAGACATGAAACAAATACAATGTTTTTAGTCACAACAGGTAAATAATAGCATTTTTCCAAAACTAACTCTAGCTCACTTAGAAGATACAAAACATATGTCCCTATGGCTAATGCAGCAACTCTTGCTTCATTTCCCACATGTAGGTCCATCTCCCCCTTCTTGAGCAGTCTACTATCCCTGAGACCCTACATATCTACACATATGTGTGAGCCACATCCGGTATCTAATACCCAAATGATATGATCAGAAATAGTATTAACCTCAATGACAAATATCGTACCTAAAGTAGATGGTGGGGCATTTAATACCTTCTTCTACTTCAGTGATTCTAGATAAGCTTTGCAGTTCCTCTTCCAATATTCTTTCTTGTTGCAATGGAAGCATATGCCCTTTGGTGTTGTCTCCTTTGCCTTCTTCTTAGCTACACCTCTTACTGGCTTTTTGGACTTCTTCTTCTTCTTTTGGTTCTTCTTTTGAGAACTAGAAGCAGAGTTCATCAGCATCACAGCCTAACTGTCTTTCTTGACAGTTTGCTCAGCTGTTTTGAACAGATTAATTAGCTCAGGTATCGTTATGGATATTTGGTTCATCCGATAGTTAAGCACAAACTGTGAATAACTATCGGTCAAACTAGTCAGAATCAAATCTATACTTAATTCATGATCCATAATGAAGCCCAAACTACCTAATCTTTTAATGTATCCATTAATCTTCAATGCATACTACACTGAAGATGATCCCTCAGCCATCTTAGAATGGAAAAGCAACCTCGAGGTCTCGAACCTTTCAGACTGAGCTTGCTCATCAAACAGTTCCCTCAAATGGTAGACTATGGTATGAGCATCCATAGCCTTATGCTGCTTTTGCAATTATGGTGACATAGAGGCTAGCATTATACAGCTAGCCAACTCACTATCACCCAATAGCTTCTTATAAGCTTTTCGAGCTTCATCTGATGCATCAACAACAGGGGGATCGGGAAGTGGTTCAACTAGGACATATCCTAGTTTTTCAGATTTCAAAATAATTCTTAAATTTCGTAGCCGATCTAAGAAGTTTGGTCCCGTGAGTTTGTTGGAATCTAACAGGGAGCGTAGATTCACATTAGAAGACATTGTGTGGTTCAATGACCTAGAAGAATGGGAGAAAGTGTTAGAATGTACATTAACGCATATCGATAAAGGGCTTTAATCACATGCATTATAGGTTCCATTATTCTTAATCAAATCCATAGTCCCCACTACGAATTCGAGAAAACTATAGTTTTCTTAATAGGTCGATATCTAATATCACCAAAAATGAACTTGGGTTTGCCCAATAAGCCACCTTAGGTCAATCGGTAGGTATCATTCATATCAATTCCATTCAGTTATGCAACTATCCACTTGTGCCATTAACTATTGATTTAGCACACTTATTGGGTTATCAACTCTTGATTTGTATACATCTCATGTATATGACCCAACTTCGCCTTTATCCACGTTGACCTTATGTTTTCCTAACAAATCAACGTTTTCAGTTAGGACCAACCCATTAATACAGAAATTTAATTTCCATGGTTTGAACATATTCATGTAAAATGGGCTTGGGTTTGCCCAATAACCCAACTCTAAAAGAACTCTAGTTCTTGTCATATCAATCGAAGGTGTAAGTCCTAATATTTGGTTAAGGGATTTGTCCTTTGGTCTCATCACTACTTAGGTGATCTTGAATATGTATATCACATATATACATTTAGATTATGAACAACTCAATTTAAATTAAGCCTATGTTTGTAACTACCCTTAAAATGCATCTAATGTATGTGTCACACAAAGGAGGTTTAATTTAGGTTGTGACTTGAATATGCATCTAAAGTTTGTGATTCGATTTAACTGTTGAACCTATTCAGGTACTAGTGTGTTAGTCTTGGCTAATTCAAATTATGAATGTGTTTCGATTAAAAACCTTAAAATTCAATTATTTTGATGTCCAGATTAAACACTTTAATCCTAATTTATATGCCTTTATCTAGTCACACTAGAAATGCTATGCTCTACTATTCTAAATTAATCCTTAGGATTTCTAAAATTCTTGTACATTAATTAGTCATCTATAATATCCCTAGGTCATCTCAAATTTATTTAAACAATTTCAGCACTAGTCAAAATTATCTTGACGGCCAAAATCATCACGATAAATAAGTTAACCTACTACACACTAAACAGACCAATTCGATGTTCGGAAAATTTTCAAAACCCTAATTTTAAGCATACGCATTAAGCATGTTATTGTCATCAAAATAATATATTTCTTATCACATAAGAACCTTATTTAGGTCTCATAATCGAAATACATACATTATAAGTCATTAAGTCAACTCCATCAACTTTCAAAAAGTTGACCAATGTTGACTTTGACTTTATTTATTAATTAAATCAATTTCAATTAATTCTGGAAAAATTCCAGAGTCTTATACATATTCTAAATGTGTTTAATTAAAAATTTCAGAAACTAATTACTAGGATTTATTTATTAATTAATAGGAATAAGCCAACATATCACATGTGTATGACACTTGTCATATAACTTATAACACTAGTCATAACATTACATCATGTGTGCATAAGATAACCACTTTAACAATAAGTGTCATGCATCCCATACACGTGGAAACATCTCATTTGCATGTGCATACATACAATTTATAAACAAAATTTATAAAAATTAATATATAATTTACATGCACGCATGTTCATCACATTTCCAGAATTTCCAAAACTTTATACATGCATTAGGCTGAAACTAAATTCGTAATAAAATAGAAAATGACATGCAATTGCATTTTCTTTTCACAAAAACATAATATAACACCTTATAAACATTTATGTGAAAGAAAAATAGAAAAAAGTTTTCTAGAATTATTACGAAATTTTCAAAAATAGTACATGCATTTAGTTTTTTAGAAATTCCCAGAAATCAACATATGAATAGTCTGGATATTAATTTGAAATAAAATATAAAATGACATTCAATTGCAATTTCCTTTGTCAAAAACATAATATAACATATTAAAAACATTTTGGTCAAATAAAATTAGAAAAAAGTCTACATTATACACGAATTATTCCAAAACAGCATGCATGTTAGTCACAACTCAGCAAACACTTTGCACATGTTCAATACATCATCTGTCACATGCATAAACTTGCTCTGATGCCACTGTTGGGTTAGCCATGGTTGCATGCATCACATGCATGCATATGCAGCAGAAGTGTCAGAATCAAGATTCTGATACCATGACAACCCAGAAATCACATAATCATACATATATGCAAGGATATGTAAAGAACATGAAACATAAAACATTTTTACCTTTTGTTTCTCCTCCTTTCTTATTTCTTCTCCTTATTTGGGTTATTGAAAACACCAAACCCTTCCTTGATCACCTAAGAACATGCAAAGAAGAAGAAGAAAAAATGTATAAGGGTGTTTTGAGCACCAAACTAGGTGAGTTCTAGTTGATGCTCAAGATGATGGAAGATAGGTCAATAATCTTATTGCATGCACTCTGATTCATGCAACAATTGCACGAATTGTAAGAACAAGACTTAAGATACCTCACTCTCACGCTAGAACTCTTCTAGAGCCCTTATGCTATTACTTATGTGTGCAAGAAGTGGAAGAAGCTCGTACCATTTCGTGCCCTCTATCACGATCGTGGCCTATGAGTCACGATTGTGGCTTGCTTAAAATTGGCCATATGCATTTTGTTTTTCATCCGATCTTTTATGCATATGGCCCTTAGGTTCCAGATTATTTTAGGCACTTGAATTTACTCTTAATTCAATCAAATCATAAAGGGTTTCATGATGCCAATTTACCGGAATATAAATGAATTAGCACACAAACTCTTCGATAGTTAGTTATCCAACTTCTGAACCTTTCTATAGACAATTACCATGCAATTCGTCCTTTCACCATACTATACCCCACTTGGTTCAGAGTATGGGCTACGTGTCAACTCCCACTGGACTGAATACCTCATATCTAGTCCAAGTGATGTTAGTTCTTGTCTTGAGATCTCATTACTCTATATGTCATTGAAGACTTTGTTCATGACACATAACTGCTCTGAACAAAGACTCCTGAGTAATGACCCATCAAGAGGTCGTGGGTATCATCTCCTTCTATCAGGAGTGGTGAATTCTTTATTAGCTACCCAATTAACTTCAAATACCTATAGCTATACCCAATCACTATCATAAAAGTGACCTCGTCTTGAGGTAACAAGGAATGATTTCAACGCACAGGATTAATATCCAAGATATCCTTGAGTACCTCAAGTCTACGGATATTTGCACCATTGCTATGATGAGAATAATTATTAACATTCGATAGATCATCCATATGATAATCTCATAGTAGGTCATCTGATGAACATACTACCCTTAGTAGGCATCCACATGTTAAATCTAAACATTTCACGCTTACAGTTTATGAGATCCACTACTTAATCAAATTAAGGAGTATAATATGTACTAGTCTGTCTAGATTAATAATGTCCTATCTTATTAATTCTATGACTAGGGATTATTTAGATACTAATATAATTACAAATGATAGGAATCTCATTATCATGACCTCATCATGATTTCCTTCATGCTATATTTTGTATTACGGACTTCAGTAATTCGATTTAAGATCAATATCAATCCATATATAAACGAGTATCAAATCAATTAAAAATGCCTTTCACTTTATTAATCAAAATAAAGTTTGTACAAAAGTGCTAAAGGTGATTGCCTTTAGAGCACTACTCTAACAGAATGACTATGCTCCAACTGAGTATATACAACAAAAGCAACTATTCAAGGTAAGATTTTCTTCATCTAGATAGGATGAGCATAATACCTCATACTATCTGAGCTCTCTAACGTCTCAAAGTGAAGAAGAGATGATGGTTGATTTCATAAAAGAGGATACATTTCAAGAAGGCGATGAGGTAACTATTACTTTGAAAGATATAATGGATAATTTTATTCAAGAATCAAACATGAGGCATCAGGAAATAGAGACCCATATACAAACTATGATGAATTGGATTGACTATTTGGAAAAGATATTATTTGACAAGATGTAGGAGAGTTTGCCTAGTCCTAATGATATAGATATTAACAAATTTGGAATGGAAATTGCCCTTAATAGTGAAGATCAACTCTCAGAAGAAGAAGAGGAAGAGGAAGTAAGTATTACAGATAAATTAATGGAAGTCCTTATTGATATGAAATTGAACAATACAAATTTGAGAGTGAAGAAAAGGCAAGGATTGGCTTTATGAATATAGTGACATTCCAAAAAGAGCTTCTAGAAGAAGAAGAAGTCTTCATAAAGAAGAAGTCTCCATCGAAAAAGGAAAAGTATAGGAGCAATAGAAGGTAATTAAAGAAGATGAACCAGAAACCTTTATCTAAAAAGAAGAAGGAGATTGGATAGAGGAGGTTAAGGAAGAACTAGTGGAGGAGCCAAGTAAGGAAACTACTAATCAGGTGTTGGTAGTGACTTTAAGTACGGAGAGTCCCCACTTCCTCCAAGACAAGCTACTTGAGCCAATCAAAGATTCAGGGAGTTTTGTTATTCACTCTTTTATTAACAGTTTGTCCTTAAAAGGGGCATTATTGTTCGAAATTGGATTCATTAATTTGATAAATTATACCCTTATTATTATCCTATAACATATGGCTTGTTTACAAGCTATGAAATTGCTTTGTGGAGAAAAAGGTGGAAGCAAGCCACTGATTATTGATCTAGGATGACATTAAACATGCAGGTTACGTCGAGCTACCGACGTTAAAAAATTCAAAAACCCTCTCAATTTAGGGACAATGTACAACTTTAAGTGAGGGATGGGTTTAATAAATTCTAATGAATTTTTTAAGTTTATAGTAATCCTAATTACAAATTTTATTAACTGATATCTTGAATCGGTTGAATATGTATATGAATGCTATATGTACTTATTGAATATTGATTTGAATTGGTGTCCAAAAAGATGATGGTTAGAATTAAACTAGTTTCCTGAGTCATATTTTTCATAATCATTGAAATATTTAAATTGAATGAAATTGCATATGATTTACACACATATATACCCAATTTTTTGCTTCAGGAGCTTTTGCGCTGAAAGAGCATATTTTTCAAAATTTTTAAGCTCTTTTTATCTTTTCATGTGTGATATTGTGCATAATAGGATAATTTTAGAACTTGCTTTTATTATGCATTTTAAGACCATATTTGTTGAATTAGAAGCATTAATATGATGAAAGCTTTTAGATTTACCAACTTATTTAGACTATTTCTTCAAAATTACTATTGATTGGAAAACAACTCCTAGCTTTATGCTCAAAACCGTAAGTATACTGGTCGTGATTTGTAGTATTAAGCAAATATCGATCCCACAAGGATTATGCTTTAGGCACCACTTAATTCAGATTAATCTTTGTTTAAGAATAAAATTTTCTATAGAATTAAACTGGAAAATTAAATTAAATTAAACAACTAACAAACTCAATTGACAACTCAAAAATGTAGAAATTTGGAATTTAAGATTTTCACAACTAGAGATCACTTTTTCCCTATCTTATCTCCCTCCTATTTTGTTAATTGAATTGTATTTCACCTAAGATGTTATAATGTATTAACTACCCTCTCTCAAGGTGTAATTATTTGTCCCTAGCCAAATTAAATGGAGATGATTAAGCAATCTTTCAATCTACAAAATTAATTCACCAATTTAACTAATTATTAAATTATCTTATGGGTGATCAATTAAATTAGCTGAGATCTCTCTTCTAACTAATCAATTGACTTAATGAATGCAAGTCTATAGAGTGCCAACTCACTGTACAACTTCATATAAATAATCCAACTCAATCTCTTCATGTATTGCAAGGTATTTTTTTTTCAACATTTATCAAAAACGTCTATCATTTAAATAAACAAAATAGGAGTTTAACAAGAAGTTTAAAAGTAATCTTTACAATTAAACTAGCCACTCATGATGTCCATAACATCCCCAATAATAAAATATTCCATCATACAAATGCTAAAAGAGAAAAGAACAAAAGAAAAAAAATTAAATCAAAATCCTTCTCTTCTTGGCCAAAATCTAGAAAATTTGGCATCGGTATGCTTTTTTCCTAATTGTGAATGATGAACCTTGAATCTCTACCTCTCCCGAAGCTCTAAACCTGCATTTTTACTCAAGGAGGTAAGTCTCACACGAAGCTCTCCCATCCATAGGGGTTTATATTGCTTATATAGTCCAAAAAACCTGAAAAATAAGTGAACCGCCCCGCGTACTTCTTTGGATTAGACATCCCATGATTGTGGGAATTGGTATATGAAATTGTGGATTTCATATTCCAATTCTCATGATGATCGTGGGTTTCATACCAATTCCCACGATTGTGGGTTCTTGCATTCTAATTCTTCCTCTTCCCTTCTCCTTTCTTAGTCTCTAGCTCAATCGTAAATGTGGTCAATCGCCATTCCTACACCAAAATGATCAATTCTTACCTTAAATGAAAATCAAACATAGAAGAACATAATGAAGATCAAACTAAATAAAAACATATAAAATAAATCCTAAAAAACATAAATAATAATCTATTATGCAAGAAACATATGCCAAATACTTAAGAAAAACATACATTAATGCATAACTATCAACTTCCCCATACTTAAATGTTTTCTTATTATCAAACAAAATAAACACAACCAATCAATTCTATCACTTCATTTTCACAAAGATCAAGACATACAATCTCTCAAATTTTAGTCAACTCAAATATGAAGTTACAACACATATCATGACTACTTTTCGTTAGTGTACATAGGCAAACTCAACATATTGCACGATCATTCAAAGATAAGTATAGATGCAAAATCAATCTTCCTCATAGTTTCACTCATTTCTTTCAAGTGTTTAATGGTTAGTGTTTCGCTCAAGCTCCCTATAGGAAACTACACTACCATAGGCTTGTTAATACACCAATTCTCCTCACAATGACTGCATGCATAAATAGATCAAAAGGACTTGCTTAGGGTTGTAAGGTGGGTAAAACAGGTAAAGGGTTTAACACAAGCATTTGTAAAGTAAAAAGTGGATAAAAGGGATAACAACATATAATTTTGAGATACACAAGGGTAAATATACTACTACTCCGCACTTATCGATGTTACTCAAGTGTTCTTCCTTTTTCTTTTCTTTTTTTCATTTTTCATTATTTTTTCTTTTTCTTTTTTAATACATGGAAGAAACAATGAATAAAATAGCAACTACAAAAAATGTGATTTAAGAGCAGGGGTATCACTCAACTCATCTCGAAAAAAAAATTGTAGCAAAAATCCCAACTAATGCATTACTTAATACTTTACTAAGTTTGTGAATTGGTAGGTTAGTAGGGTTTTGGGTTTTAAAATTTGAAATGTTTTCAAGAAACAAAATGGTTAAGGCTTAACAAGGCTAGCAAGGGATAATAAAGGGTAGTTATTTAAGCTAAGGGTTAACATGAAAAGGACTTTAATCATCTCTATTAAGTATGCATTCAGTGGACTCAAACCGATTCAAAGCAAGTTCTGAAGGTAATAACCTAAGGAAGCATCACACAGTAAAGAAATAAAATGACTATAAATGGAGTCATATCGGCTCAATCCTTATATTACCTTAAATGAATTCATTATGCATCTCTACACTACCTCATTACTCAAGTGTCAAATTGTGAGTAAGCTTATGCAACCAACTACTTTTCATCACTCAACATGGTTCGTTCTCTACTCAAATGGCCTAGTCCGAGTTTAAGCATGCATTCAATCTCATTCCAACTAGGATGATAGAATCTCATGGCAAAACAAATCAAAATGATTCAAGTGCGGTTCCATTGCTTAACACAAAACAACATAATATGCCTAAAACATACATCTTATTTAACAAAATGGAAAAAGTGACTAAAATAATGCAATTGACAAAGCAAGTGTCACCTCCCCACACTTAAAGAATACATTGTCCTCAATGTGACAAGGTAACCACAAGATATGGTAAAATGACATCAAACCAGACAAAAGACATCGAACCAGATGAAAGACATCAAACTAAACAAAAGAAATAAAATAATGTAAAAAGTTTAGGGTAAGAGGGTTATAGAGACTGTGGTGGCGTTGGAGAAGAAACTTCAAAATTACTCCTCTAGAAGAATTTGAGGAATTTCTTCTTCATGTACCACTGCTCCTTGTGCACTTGTCTCATCTAGATGCCGAGATCATTAATCTGTAGCGTCATATGTTGATGGTTAGAAGCCATCTAATCGAGGATTTACTAAAATATGTTGATCTCTATTGTTGCAATTGGTTCCTCTTCCATTGCTTTTTCGTGTGGCTCCGGGGGTACCTAAGATGTGGATAGGCGGGAAGTGGCTGCATCCTTGCCCTTCTTGTTCTTAACGACTATACACGTCTGAGGATTTCAAAGCTCCATAAAATGGGGCTTCAAAATTTCATAACGTCTTAAATAAGGAACATCAAAAACATCATACCTAGCCATACGCACACTATCCACAGTAAGGTTGTAAAATAAAGCCAAAGGAGTAACAATGTATGACATGCTAAAGTAACAGCTCTTCTTATTAACACAACTCACAATGGCTCGAAAAATGCGATAAAGAGTATTTATTTTGATTTTTTGATCCATGCACCAAAGGAAGAAAAGTTCTTTATTTGAGCATATATTACTTTCAATTTTGTTAAAAACCATTAAACACATAAATTTATGAAGAAGTAAATGCTCAGTGCTACGAATTAAAATATTTGGTGCATCCTAGAGTCAAAATTTGTTTCACCCATTAGAATTTTCCAGTAATCATCCATATAAAAGTCATCGTGATCATCCAAAATTTTAGTGCTTGATAAATCAAAAAGTGCACGAATGATAGTATAATCAATTTTATAAATATGCCCACCTATCCTAAACCAGAATAAATCCATTTTAGGATTGTAATGCACAGTGGTGAAAAATTCGACAGTTATCATAAGATAAATTGACACATCACAACAAATTAGCCTACCCTAACCAATATTTACAGCTAATCGCTCAATTTTTCACCTTAATCATATATTTTCAAGCAACTCAAAATAAAAGTATCTAGGAGACATTAAATCTCTATTTTAAAGTCCCAAAAGTGCATACCTTTGTCTTCTGAATAAATAGAGAATGGGGCATGAAAAGTGGCTGCCATATTTGGTTTACCTTCTCTAGAGACTTGAAGGTGTAGTTCATAGGTTGGTTTTCGAGCGACTTGCTTCTTTGAAGCCATTGGATGATTAAAACCTGCAAAAGAAATAAGGAAGAGAGAGGTGAGCATGTTTTTAGAGAGAAAGGGAGAAAATCTTACCAAATCCTCGAATTCTTAAATGATTAATGTAAAATAAGTGTAAAGGATTGAAAGATTAATGGAAAAAGTGAAGAAAATTCCAAGAGTTTAATGGAAGATGAAGGATTTGAGAGAGTGAGAGAGTGCGTTTTAATGGTTTAAGAGAGAGAAAATGTTAAAAATTGAAGAATGAAGAAGGAAGACAGAAAAGGGGGAATTTAAAAGTTTTCACATAGGGCTTCTCATGATTATGGGAATGTCCAGAAACTTTCTGGAGTGCCTTCCCACGTTCATGGGAATCACCCTCTTTCCCATGATTGTGGGTTAAGGCTCTAGAAACTTTCTGGAAAATCTTCCCATAGTCGTGGGAAACTTACCAATTCTCACGGTCATGGGTTACTTCAAGATTTCCACTTCTAAACCATCTTCCAAGCTTAGCATTCATTATCAACATTCACACAACCTATAAACACGTCTAAATCATCTAACCTACAAGAAATGCGAAGAGATAACAAGTTAAAACTTAAACAAAAATCTAAATAAACACCAAGCAATCTCAAATTAATCATAACTAATTGAATCAAACAAACAAGTAGACAAAGACAATCAAAAGAAAATAAAATTCCATGGTTTGCCTCCTATGTAGCGCTTCTTTTGACGACGGTAGCTCGACGCTAATCCTTGTGCTTATAGTGGTTCAAATGAATGGTACAATGGTAGTGCAGTCACTAATCTTAAAATCTGCACACGAGCTACCTTATTATGGATTCCACCTTCCTTGTGATTCTCCTTTCTTTGGCTCCTTCTACGTGATCGTTTCTTTTTGAATGTATTCCTAGGATCCTTAATATCTTCCCAGTAGTAAAGAATTGTTGTCTTTCATTGATACCTTGAAGGTTATTTGTTGTTTTCCCGCCCATAGAGTTAATTCACCCCCATCAACGTCAATTATTAAGCGAGAAGTGGCCAAGAACGGTTGTCCAAGGACCATAGGGGTTTTCACATCTTCTCCAATATCCAATATGTAGAAATTTGTGGGAAGGATAACTTTATCAATTTACACTTACACGTTCTTAATAATCCCCTTTGGCTGATGAATTATTTTTTCTGTCATTTTTACTAACATCTTTGTGGGTTCTAACTCTCTTAACCCCAACTTCTGTCTAAAGTTTTAGGACATCATATTATTACTTGCTCCCGAATCCGCAAATCCCTGTTTATGTTGCTCCCGAATCCGTGAATGCCCTGTCTATGTTAACTCCATTGGTACTATAGGGAATGTGAAAATCCCTTAGGTCCACTTTCTTCTGTGCTATGTTATGGTTTCCTTCTGCTATGTGCTCCTTCACCTTCTTCTTGACTGTTTCCTTTAATGTGAGCCTTGTTTGCAGTTATTAAGTTATGTCCTCAACCTTGTTTGATTCTACCTCCTTAAAATTCCCCATTCCCCTACTTGACATTGACTTCCGCTGAGCAAAAATAGAGTACGAAATATCAGGTTGAAACTCCTTGATTGGCTCAATCACGGGTTCACTTAGAAGGAATTTTATAATTACTTGTCCTTCTCACTTGTCCCCGTCTTCCTTCATATGTTCACTTTTCTTTTCTTAGGCCTACGTGATGGTCATGATACGTTCCTTTGGGTTGACCTTAGTATTGCTCAATATACTACCTACACTTCTAGAAGAAAAAGCATTATCAAGCTAACCTACCTGAACCTCCAAGTTATGGACAGATGAAGCATGGTTCTTCACAATCTAATCAAACTTCACTTCCATCCTCTTCTGACTTTCCTCTTGACTAGCAAACATCCTCTTCTGATTCTCGTCTTGAGTTGCTAGTTTGGATCCCAAAACATCCATCAGTTTTTCCATTTTGCTCTCCATCGATCCAATTCGATCTTGCTAAAATCCAAGAGGTCCTTGCGGTCTTGCTTGGCCACCTGTATTGTTAGTATTCTAAGAAAATTTTGGGTGGTTTTTCTATCCCATATTATAAGTATTTGAGTAAGGATTATTACCTCTTTGTGGCTGGCCCAAGTAATTTACCTGTTCTGCACCACTGGCTCCTAATAAGAAACATTCAGCTAATTCATAGTTATTCTGCCCACATAGCTCACACTGTATTTACATCACTTTTTCTTTAGATGAAGAGGCTTCTTGCATATTGCTCAACTACTTGGTAAGGGCGGTGATCTGTGCCTGCAAAGCTATAACAAAGTTAATCATAATCATACCTTTTTGCTCCTTTTGCCCTTGTCTACTCCTCTCGCTGGTCCACATGCAACTATTGCTCCTCAATTCTTCCAAAAGGTCATGACCTGCATCAATAGTCTTCCTCATCAAAGAACCTTCAGCAGTTGCATCTACGGTTCCTCTCGTACTCTGATTTACACTGTTGTAGAATGTCTGTAATAGGAACTCCTTCGGAAGTTTGTGATGGGGACAACTTCTCCATAATTCTTTAAATCTCTCCCAGACTTCATATAGAGACTCCCTAGCACTTTGGTGAAAATTTGTGATCTCCTTTATGATCTTTATTGTCTTGTTCAATGGAAAATATTTTGCAAGGAATGCTTGGGCTAGCTGATCGCAAGTAGTGATCTGCCCTAAATGTAAAGAATTGTACCACGCCTTTGCCTGATCTTTCAAAGTGAAAGAGAATATTCACAACTTCATAGCATCATCAGACATCCCATTAAATCAAAAAGTGTGGCAGATCTTTAAAAAATGTGTAATATGGGCATTTTGATCTTCATTTGATAGCCCATAAAATTGTACACTATTTTTAAGTATGTTAAGGAGTGTTGGCTTGATCTCAAAATTGTTAACTTGAATCGCTAGCCTCGCAACTCCTTGAGGACTAAATCCTGGCCTCATGAAGTCCATTAGTGTCTTCTCATTTCCTCCTTGCTCTTCTTTTTCAACCATGTTTCTTTGTTTAATATCTTGACGCTTTACTCTTCTTAACTCTCGTTCGTGTTTTGTGATATCAGATAACTCTTTATCACTAAACTCTATCGATTGTTACGTGCTCCTTGTCTTTATGCACATGCAAATACATAAGGAAAAGTATTAAAAAAATATTAAATCAAAGTAATCTAAACTAAACAAGATGCTAAACAAATAATCCCTGGCAACGACGCCAAAAACTTGTTGATTGGAAAACAACTACTAGTTTTACGCTCAAAATCGCATATATACTAGTCGTGATTTGTAACAATAAGTAGATATTGATCCCCCAAGGATTGTGCTTAGGCACCACTTAATTCAGATTATTCTTTGTTTAAGAACCAAATTTTTTATAGAATTAAACTGGAAAATTAAATTAAATTAAACAACTAACAAACTCAATTGACAACTAAAAAATGTAGAAACTTGGAATTCAAGATTTTCACAACTAAAAATCACATTTTTCCCTATCATGTCTCCCTCTTATTTTATTAATTGAATTGTGTTTTACCTAAGAGGTCATAATGTATTAACTACCCTCTCTCAAAGTGTAATTAATTAACCCTAGCCAAATTAAATCGAGATGATTAAGCAATCTCTCAATCTACAAAATTAATCCACCAATATAACTAATTATTAAATTAAAAATCAATCCACCAATATAACTAATTATTAAATTATCATATGAATGATTAATTAAATTAGCTACTGTCTCTCTTCTAACTAATCAATTGACTTGATGGATGTAAGTTTATAGAGTGACAACTCTCACTTTACAACTCCACACAAATAACCCAACTCAATGTCTCAATGTATTGCAAGGTATATATATTTATTCAACATTCATCAAAAACATCTATCATTCAAATCAACAAAATAGGAGTTTGACAGAAGTTCAAAAGTAATCTCTACAATTAAACTAGCCACTTATGATGTCCATAACATCCCCAACAATCAAATATTCCATTATACAAATGCTAGAAGAGAAAAAACGAAAGAAAACAAATTGAATCAAAATCCTTCCCTTTTTGGCCTAAATCATGAAAATCAAGCATCGGTATGTTCTTTCCCTAATTGTGAATGTCGGACCTTGAACCTCTACCTCTCCCAAAGCTTTAAACCTATGGTTTTACTCAAGGAGGTAAGTCTCACACAAAGCTCTCCCGTCCATAGAGGTTTATATTGCTTGTATAGTCCAGAAAACCTAAAAAGTATGTGAACCTTGCGTACATCCTTAGGTTGGACATCCCACGATCATGGGAATTGGTATGAAACCCATAATCATGGGTTCTTCCATTCTAATTCTTCATTTTCTCTTCTCCTGTCTTAGTCTCTAGCTCAATCGCAAATGTGGCCAACCTCCATTCCTATACTAAAATGATCAATTCTTACCTTAAGTCAACATCAAACATAGAAGAACACAATGAACATCAAACTAAACAAAAACACACAAAATAAATCCTAAAACACATCAATAATAAAATATTGTGTAAGAAACACATGAGAAATACTTAAGAAAAATTTACACTAATGCACAACTATCAATTACCATACCCAAAATTTATCTTTAAGAGTAACCAAGTTGAGCCTTAGCCTTTTTCATTTTTTAAATCCAAATTATAAACCTTTATCATATTTTTTTTGAAGAATTTTTACTGTTTTGAACCTTGAAATTTATTTATTTTATTTAGTTTTGAGACTTGAAATTGGTAAAATGTCTAATATCTGTTGAATTATGTACTAAATGCTTAAAATATTTTATTGTGATAAAAAAGGATGAGCATATAAAAGAAAATAAGTAAAAGTAAGTTGTACTAATAGAGTTGCATTGAAAGGACCTATGTGTGTTTTGTATTATTTCCTATAGTAAATTTCCTTCAATTCAAACTTTTTATTATCCCAATCACACCCTACCTAAGCCCCATTACAACCTGTATGAAGACCTTTTGATTTTTATTTATAGTTTGTACATACGTGGTGGAGATGTGATTTTACTATAAGCTTGTGGTAAGAATTATGTTATACTTTGATTGAGAGTTTGATACAATTTACCCAAAACACTTGAGTGCATTGAGTGAAATCTTGGTGATGGTGTAAATATTTATGCTTTTGATTGCAATGCGATTGTTTATGTGATTATTATTAATATTGCTTAGGAAGTTAAGTTTAAGACAATTTGACTTTAATTGTATGTTAATTTGACTCAATATGACATGGTGATGTATAGTGTGAATGGACAGATTGAAATTGATGAAGGATTGATGTTGTAATATTTATAATTTTGATATGGCTTGCTTGACAACAGGCAAAAGCTTAAGTGTGGGGGTGTTTGATAGATTAATATTTGACTATATTTTTACACCTATATTTGATGTACTTTTCTTGATATTTTATACTGTTATCTTATATTTGGTGCGTAATTCGGTCCAAGTGCTTTCATAGGTAATAATTACCTTCATGGACATAAAGGAGAAGAATTCAAACGAAAACATATCATAAAAAGAAGATTTGATGCACAAAAGCTATGCATGGTTTTTAACATAGATGGAGAGTCTTAATCTAAATATGGTCTTTAGAGAATATTTAGAGGATATCTTAATATTTTTAGGAAGCCTAGATTTGTAGTTGTTCAAATTCGATTGGAACAACAACCGTTTGTTCAAAGTAAAACTTATTTCTGTAGAATTGGTAGCCTAATTAGTGGAGCTTTATATGGACATATATGAGGCATTATAAGATCCAAATGATGTGATTCAAAAGCTAAAATTAAAGAAAACATCCTAATCCATAATTCTTATGTAAAATTTGAGGCCCAAAAGTGCTATTTTGAGGGGCTAAAAAGGTTGAGAATGAGATATGAAATTTGTCTTGGCCTGGTTTGACCTTCCCTTAATTTTTTGCCCATAATTTTAGCTACAGGATTTTTTTAAGCAAAAGAGGATCCGTTGGAAAGCTGAGAAATGGATCCATAATTTTTGTGCAAAGATCATAACCTAGTTATGAAATCGAGGTCATAAATATAAGAGATGCACCCCCATGCATTTGTTAATGCACTTATTTGAGATCATGCAATTTTCAAATAATTTGGTGATGCACAGTCGTGTAAGAGATCGTGTATCTGCCAAAACCCTAAATTTTGTGATAAAATATTTTTTTACGAATAGATAAGGAGAACAAACTTTAGGAGGTGATTTGTAGACTTGGAGTCATTCTTAAGAGGTGATTTTGGTCCAGAGAAGTGGAAAACACAAAGTAATCACTGACAGATCCGTCAAATTGTAAGATCAAGCCACTACATTATATGAACATTTGATAGAAAATAATTAGGGAGATTTAGAATTATGAACCCATTATTTTTTATTCGTATTTCTATTTATGTATGTTTGATTTCGTGTTCAGTCATATGTAACTAAACGTCCAATTAGTATTTAGATTAGATGAACCTTATGTTAATACTTTGATATGATTGATTCTTTTTTTAATGCAGTTGGTTGTTTGATATATTGTAATTTGATTACAAATTTTATTTATGTTCTATTAACCTGAGAATATTAGATCATAATTTGATTTCATACGTAGAAATTAAGAAACCCTAGTATGAATAGATCTACTGTAATTAGAAAGAGTTGGTTGTAACCCTAGAGATAGGATGACATAAATCTTCCAGATTAAGGTTAAACCTATGAGAGGAACTCATAAATTGGTAATGCAATCCTATAAAATTTAACCTGAGTAATTTGGTTAGGGACCTTAGGATGACTTAGTAGTAGACTCAAGTTCAGCTATTAGCATACCATAGGAGTCTCTATATTCCAATACATAAAAAACAATTGCATGATAAAAGATTAATCTATTAAGGAATTAAGGGGATTCGAACCTAGATACTAATTTCTAATAACGATAGCTTTTTAAGTGAATTTCATTATTTTCGCATTCATTATCATTTTCGATTTCTTTAATTGTTTTAATTTCTTTATAATTAAAAATCTAAAATCAATCCTTAGGATAAATTGTAACATACCACTCCCATATAGCATAAGCCCGAACATGCCAGAGGATATTCGACAACAGTTGAAATTTGGCTTAAAGGTGGGAACTCCAGTAGGTAGTACTATATTAATTGGAGACGCATATAGAGGGTGTATTATTCGGGTTGAAAAGGTTGAGTTGAAAGCTGATTTGATAGTACTGCAGTTGAAAGAGATAGACCTTATTTTAGGTATGGACTAGTTTGTTGTTCATAGGGCTATGATGAATTGTTATACTAAGGAAGTTATTCTTGAATCTCCTACTCAACCAAGGGTGAAATTTCGAGGTGTTAGTCAAGCAGTACCAGTCAAATTGATTTCATCAATAAGCACTTTTTGACTGATTCTAAGTGGATATGAGGCCTATTTAGCATATTTTGCCTATTTGACTGATATCCTAGTTGAGTGGACATTATAGGATATTCCAATTGTTAGGAATTTTGTAAATGTTTTTCCCACTAAATTATTGGGATTACTACCAGATAGGTAAACGGAGTTCATTATTGACCTTGTCCTAAGTACTGCTCCTATATCTATTCCTCTTTATAGGGTGGATGTAACACCCCACTCTCGCTGGACCCGAACCCGATATCGATGGTGATACCCGAGTCCGTGCCCCTCGAGGGTGGCGTGTCACATCACTTAACA
>JAOQML010118408.1:0-21578 GCA_027568935.1 Erythroxylum urbanii
CTTTTAATGGCAAGTTAGTTCAAGCAAATCTTATTTGGTTGGTTATCTGTACAAGTTACTTTTAGAAAACCAAACAAATGGTAGATTCCTAAAAGGGATGCTTTCTATTTTCGAAAGTGCTCTGTCTTGATCAATTTAGCTTATTCTCATTATTTTTCAATATCATGAAAGTTCTTAAATTGTATACTTTCTCTTTATTAACAACTCAAAATAGTAAACTTCAAGGAACTTTTCCCTATAAGGATGATCCCAAGATAACTGCTCTGATGTAACAAGCAGAACTTCTAAGCTCACTTGTACTAAAATTCAATGTTGAGAATACAACACAAAGTTTAGAAAATGCTTGGAAGGTATGTAACTCTATGGCTATATAGCACTTTTTCGCATATTGTGGTTTATATGGTGTTTTCCTCACAAGTACATGCAACAGTACTCAAAATGTTGTCTTTGATTCGACTTATTTGATGCATATAGGTTCTGTATGTCCTAATATTAAAACTTCAAGTTCTCCAAGATTTATATAATCGAAGCAAAGAAAATGTTAACCTCAAACAAGGTATCCCTGACATTGATTTCCAACTCAAAAATTTTAAAGACTTGATAAAGGACTTGAGAAGCAGTAATGATGGAAATTAGCCATCATAGAGGTGAGAAAAAGAAGATGTTATGTTCAGGTTTCACAAGGATCTATACCTCATAGAAAGTTTGTCTTGTCATTTAAATATATAGGTATCCGGATCTATATGGGTCTCCAGCCACCTCTGAATATAGTTAAGGATCAAATCTAATGTCATATATTGTACTAGAGAAAACAGAGGAAGCTTATACTGATATTGGTTCACTGCAAAAGGACATTGAAATTGAGTTACAATCAATTCTCAATGAAGAGCAAAATAGTGAGGATGAATGTGAGAAAGGAATTATTTCCAGGAAAAGCATTGCTGAAGTTATTTAACATTGATATGTGACTTAATGACCCTCAGAACATTACTTGCTCTAGGAGGATAGAATTTATATATCATAATTAAATGCTGCTGCAGCGGAGGTCTTCCTATCTTGCTATGAGCCAACAAACAATCATGTAGTGTTTTCTGCCTCATCTAGTATAGAGTTCAACTCTCCTCTTTAAGTCGCCCCACTTTTCAGATCCTTAGCAGCCATGATTTACAGCCCAAAGTTTTCAGAAGGTGTAAGTGACTCAACCTGTTAGGTTGTTATGATTGTGGGTCCAATTGTTTAGATGAGTGATCAACTTATAAAGTTTTCCTTTTTCTATCTATTGCATTAGTTGGCCATCTTTGACTATGGTTATATGATTTAAATAATCAATTCTTATGGTTGCCTACATATGATAGGATTAGTGATTTCCACAATTATCAACATAGTTTAGTAATTATCACTGTGGCTTCAGTCTCCCTTACTATTACTTACAGAATTCTATTGGGATTAAATGATTGTTCTTGGCTGAATTGTGAATCGGTGATGATAAGGAGCCTTTTAATGATCAATATATTAGTAGGATTTTGTGACTTCTAAAAATGGAATCATTAATTGGAAACTTCTCGAGCAATTAAATCTTACAATACTAGGATAGAATTTATTGGTGTTCATGGTATGTTTGTATACTGCTAAACATTGAGCCATATTAGGAAAACGTAGCATTTGTTGTTGAATCCAAGTTGAATCATCTATCTTAGAAGAATTAATTAAAACTATATAATGTTTTAGGTATTCCTAAAGATTTAATTATTTATGGTGAATGTTAATTTGATTCAAAATTGACATATTTGAATCTTAATTGGTTAAGGATTGAGATGGTATAAATTTGTTATAACCATTCTAAGCTAATATCCCTAAGACTTGCAAGCCATGATCTGTTATAAATTCTCATTTTAAATTCCCATGTTTTTAAAATTGAGAATGGACAAAATGAGGTAACTCCTGACAGTAGAACAAGCGCAGGATTACCTCAACCAATGTTCGTTCTCATCACATTGTTACCAAAGCTTCACTCTTAGTTGTATGAAATACTGTTTAACATAAACGTTGGTTTATGGAAGTCATCCAATAGTTTAGTTTTCAAGGAAACAAAGACTAAGAATGTGAACAGTGTGAGAAAAGCTACATCGTTTTATTTAGTTTTTGACACTAATAAATTAGCTTGCAAGAAGCATGTGGTATGAACAAAATGAAGCGTGCACCTCATGTATTTATCTTGTCAGTATTTTTTTGTAATAATTCTGATAATTCAATTTTAACCCTCAATGCTCAATATATCCACCATAATATCTAATATTGAGTAGAATCTCACTCTCGTCATAACTGGATATTTGCTCACAAATTGTAACTATCTATCAAAAAGCTGGAATGCATGTAGTTCTTTATGTCAAAGAACTTTGAGAAAGGATATAGAGCTAATGTGAAAAAGCCTAACTTCGACTTCTAATTCTAAAAATAATGAAGAGTTGTTGAAGTATATGTAATTTTCCTTACAATTATTAAGGATTGTAGAATTAACTTTTGTATTTTGTAACAATAAAAGCGCATGTAATTTGCTTTTGTATTTTGAATATGTTATGGTGAATTTTAAAAGTCCTTATAGATTATATATTATATATAAATGTAGCTTTTGGTCATTTAAATTTGATAGTACATACACAATTAAGACATACATTTTATATATTTGTTTTAATGTATATATGGATGTTGCCTACATAATGATAAGATTTTGATTTTATGGTAAATAATATTGATAATGAAAGAATAAATTATTGTTTTATTATTACAAATTGTTGCCTATAAAAATTCACTTTATTGTCTTATAAAGATTTAAAAGTGTTGTAATATCTTTTTAATATTGTTACTATAGTTTGAAACGAAAGTGTTGCCTAAATCAAAACTTAAAGCAACATGTTTTATTTTGTTGCCTAATCAAAAAATTATGTTGCCTTATACTTATTGCAACGCCACTTCTTATAACAATATGATTTCTATTGTCTTAATAAAAAGGCAATGATAATTGTTCTTATAGCTACGCTTTTGTCCATTGCCTAAAGCATTTTTTACTGTAGCACCCCAATTATCAAACTAAAATTATATATCTTTACCATTTCTTATGATGCATTTGAAGAACTTGTAGACTTGTTCTCTCAACCCCAAAACTTGTTTAAAAGTCTCAAGAAATATTGGTCCATAGTTGAACTTTCCAAAAGCTAAGTCCTTGGCGAAAGTGGGTATGAATCCATCTGACCCAAAGTAATCCTTTGTCAGTTAACAATTTCTAAATTTGTTTAACTAATAAGACTTTATTCATAGCTCTTACAGAAGTGATGCCAAGGTGTCCCTAATTTTTAAGCTTATATACATAAGACCATTTAAGCTTGATATATATGGATTTCTAACCAAACAAAATTCTTTAGTAATCTTACAATAGATTTTATGATATCTTAAGAAAGAAATAGATGAGAACTCCAAAATGTATGAAGATTATTAAGAATAAAATTATTGAGTTATAACTTTCTAGTATAAGACAGATACATGTTGCATTATCTTCCTAATTTATTATTGATTAAATCTATTAGGAGTTGGAGTCCTTAAAAGTTAATATCTTGGTGAATATAGGGATGCCTAAGTACTTAAAAGGAGGCCAATTCTTAAAACTTGCAATGCTAGCAATTTGCTTCACTATTCTATTGCAATATATATCTACAAAATAGCTATTCTTATCATAATTTATAAAAAACCCTAATAAAGAATATAAATTAGTACCACATAGGAGCAATAGATCATCTACAAATAAAAGATTAAAGATTTACAGCTTTTCATATTCATAATTGAATTTGAACTTTCTCTCTTTCTATATGTTCAAATTTATAATTCTAATTAAGGCTTCTATGCAAAGAGTAAGCATGGAGATAATAGATCTCCTTCTTTTAATTCTCTAGTACTTTGAAAATATTATGTAGGTTCACCATTTATAAAGATACTAATAATTGATTTTATATTTTTTCAAAAAACAAAACAATACCAAAAAGTTCACTAAGGCACGTGCACAAATACTTATATATTGTAAATTTAGCGAGTTCTAGTGTCGATCCCATAAGGACTGTAACTATTAGTAATAATCATTTATCTATTAACTAATCTAATAAAATGAATGATTGGTGGAAAGATATCATTAAATAAATAATAAATAAGAATCATTGAATCAAAGCAATAGATAAGAATAAACAACTAGTTAATGAACTGGATCTAGATGAAGAATCCCCCTAGAACCTTTTCTCTGCTTGAATTTATCCTGATTTGATGTTTAATCCTAGTTTCTTAGATTAATAGGAATTCTAAAGTTGCAACTATATTCTTTTTTAAAACACATAACCATTATCCTTGAGATGATTAATCGAAATCTTTTTCTAATCAAAATTCTTAAGAATGAATTAATTTGTTTTATGAATTGCTATGATAAGTTTTGATCCTAACCTAGAAGACTTAAGTGGTTTTATCTATAAGGTTCCATACAACTTTTATTATTCATGTTTTGACTTAAACATACATGTGATTTCTCAATACCTATATATGAAATCTGATCTTAAATCTTATGTAGATGAATAATTCTAAAAAACCTATAATCTTAGATTAAATCAAGAATCAATTCTAAATAACAAATTCTAAGGATAATCCTACCTAGATCTATATCCCAATTCATTTTATATTTAAACAATTCCTTCTTTTTCTCTTTTCTGTCATCTCTCCCTTTTAAACATGAAATCCTAAAAAATTTTGATCAACACAAATTAAACACGAGACTATGTTATCCTTTGTGTTACTTAACCTACCTCTCTATAATTTTTCTATAATAATCACTGCCAACACAAGTCATAAACATAGTACTATGTTACCCTTGTGTTACAGAACATAAGTAGATCAGAATACCATATTGGTAGATGCTCGAAGAAACAAAATGACTTAGTGTTGATTATAGTAGGAATACAAGTTCTTATTAGTGCATGTTTGTTAATATAAAAAACTCATGTAGAAATAGAATGGGATATGTTAGAACCCGGGGATGGAACATGGTACTATGATAGTGACATAAAATATGCCTAAGCTACCCCAATTGGACTTTAAAATTCTCAAATTTATTCCTTCTCTATTAAGGGATAGAAATAAGGATTTGAAACAAAATATGTGTCATTTTAAGTACTAAATTCTTTTTAAAAAACATAAAAGTATAAGCAAAATACTTTTAAAATTATATTGAAATATAGTCTATTTAATACATATCAAATTTCTCCACACTTAAGCACTTGATTATCCTTATGTAAATCAATTTTATTACTCATAAATTAAATATATTGCAATTCTAAGAAAGAATTTAATAAATCAATCATATTAGTCAAGATTCTCCATTATTTATTCAATTTCAATGCTTATCAAATTTACTTACTTGCATCAAGTTGTAAATGAATACAATTTACTCCAAAATCCTTCATACTTTAACTTAATCCACACAATTCAACTTGATGCATGAAATGAACATATATAAGAATGATGCTTCAACTTTCAAATTTTTTCATGCCTTTTACTGTTTTTGAAGAATAAAAATATATTCCCATTTTCCAATTAGGCATAAACTAGGGTTTTACAAAAGTATTAATTAAAGGATAAAAAAATTTAAGAAGCACAAATGTTTTTTCTAGACATTACTCCTAATACTTAATCAAATGAGAAGGTGAATTAACTCCATTACACGTGTACATTGTATGATACCTTACCTTTCCATCGTCTAATTGCTTAGAGGGATCTTTAACTTGTAGATACTAAGATGGATCCTCACTAGCCCCAATAATTCATCAATAAGCTCTCTACTAGTCGTTTATAGATTTCAGCATGCTTTTACAATTTTCTTATCCCATATGGTCTTCAGTAGGTATGAAAGTACTATTATGTAAATACATTTTTCCTCCTTTAATTTGTGTTGCAATTTGACGCTCCAATTGAGTATATCTTGCCATGCATTTGATGTATTACCTAAATCACATCTTTAAGTTATCTTTTTCCAAGCCATATTTAAAAAGAGACATAGAAATAATATATGCTCAATCAATTCTAGCTTTGATTTAAAAAGGTAGCATCAATTAGGGATCGATAGGAATTTCTATAATTTGTTTGTGTTTGGGAGTTTCCTTCTGACTACCAACCACATATAGCATGTTGCTTTTAGTTATGTGTGCTTATTCTATGCCAGATCATTCCACATGATCTCCGATTGTACCTCCAAAACTATAGCCCTTATTACCTTATTAGAGAATTTTCCATTGATTATACGAACTTATGTGGCCTTATCCTCTTTTCTAGGGATTAGAGGTACGTTGAGTAAGTGTGCCAACAAGTTCTCTTCTGTTATCAACCTAGATAACACTTCCTTGTTGTATAGATCATCTTCAATTGTAGCACTCATTTGAATTATATTTTTGGGTTATAGGAGTTTTGGTACAAGTTCTATAGGACTATAGTGGGACTAGTTATTTTACCAAAATGATATCTTACTCCCATCCCCAATTTTATAGAATATTGGTTGCCTTATATTACTTCTTAAATCAAATATATGCCATATCGTAAAAGAAGTGTTCTTATGGCTCTCCATGTTGCATAGATTTTCTTGCCTCTTACTTGTAGAAAAGTAAAAAAGCCAACTTTAATATAACATATAAAAGCAATTAGAAGCTTGTCTAAAAATTTGCCTAACCTTTTGACACGAGAGTAAACACCTTATTTCTTGATTACTAATTTAGATCATCATTTTAAATGGATACTAACACCACTCTTTAACTTTAAACTTTTTACTTGAGTTGAGGCTAGTAGATTGAATGTTAACGTGTTTATAATGAATTCACTTCTAACTCAATTTTATGTTTAAATTAGATAAAAAGTATCATATTTCATATTAAGTATCCATTATAAAAATTTATGAAGCTAATCGAAATCAACTTAATCATCAATACTTATAACTATTTACTTACACACTTCAAATCATAATAATAACCAAGCTTATAATGAATTATCTCGATCAATATTTTCTTCAAAGTTCAATTTTTTCTCAAAATTTCTCCCTATTATGCTATGTATAATAAAATCGATATATGTAAGCACCTAATTCCCTTCCACACACTTAAGTTATATATTATCCGTAATTTACATAACATGCAAGAACAATAAAAATATAGAAATAAGGAAAGGAAAAGAAAAACAATAAAGCTAATACATACCTAACATAATATAGGAGAACATTAAAAGACTTGTTGAGTTCTCTCAATAATCAACTTTTAAACTATTGTCCTATATAATTATGATGTCATATAGATTAAAAACAAAATAAAAATGTTGTAACAATAGTGATAAACATCAGTTATATGCTAGTGGATTGCTTGATGCCTAATAGATTTATATTTGACTATAATTATAGATGTCTATTTGATGTATTTTGCTTGATATTTTATAGTTTTGTTGTATATTTGGTATTTATTTCTCTCCAACCACATTTGTAGGTCATAATTGTTTTCATGGACTAAAGGAGACAACTTCAGATGAAATCGTAATGTAAAACAAAGATTTGAAGCAAATTGGAGATATACGATCGTGTAAGTCTCTATGAATAGATAAAGTCATAATTTTAGGGGTCTTTGAAGGTACACGGGCACCTACATAGTCGTATAAGTAACTGTGTATGTCCCAATAACTCTAACTTTTACTATAAAAGGACATGAATGGAGGCAAATTGAGGAGAGCTGATTTTATACCTAAGCGAGAAATCATCAAAAGATCCAATACATCACAACATTAAACTTTCAAGAACATTAAATAGAAGATAAAAAGAGATTTAAAATTATTATTCCTTTGTTTTTCTTCATGTTTATTTTTGATTTTCTTTTCTATTATATGTAACTAAAGGCTTTTAGTTTCTAGGTGTGACGAACCCTAGTTAGGATAAAAATATGTCTTGATTTTTTTATTTAATGAAATTATTTTGATCGATTTATTATGATTCAATTAGGTGTTTTATGCATGTTCTAATAGATTTGAAATATTAGTGCATAATTTGATTTCATATCATTGGGATTAAAAAATTATTTATATGAATAAATTCATCGTAATTGAAAGGAGTTGACTGCAAACCTAGAGCTAGGTCGACATAAATCCTTTAGAATAGGGTTAAATAAAATAGCAGAATTCATAAATCGATAATGCAATCCTAGGAACCTTAACTAGAAAAAATTTTAGTTAATCACCCTATGGATTAGTTGTTAGTAGTCTCGAGAGAGTTATTAACATAAGATAGGAATTTTCATGGTCCAATAGTGATATATGCGTATTTGACTATATTTATACCTCATATTTGATGCATTTTGCTTGATATTTATTTTTTATTGTATATTTGTTACTTAATTTGCTCTAAGTGCATTTATAGGTTATAATTGCCTTCACAGACTAAAAGGAGAAGAATTTGGTTGAAAACGCGACATAAAATGAATATTTGAAACAATTAAGGGATACACAACCCTCTCTACAGCTATGTAAGTTTCTTAGCTAGTGCAGAATCACGAATTCTAGAGATTTTGGGTTATAAGGTCTAGTACACACTTGTGCACCAAACCGTTTATCTCCCCAAAACCCTAAAAATTATTATAAAAAGACATGGACGCAGGCAGATTAAGAGAGAAGACATTCAGAGGCAATTTTAGATGTAGAGATTGTTCAAAAGGGGCAATATTAATCCAGAGAAGTGGAAAACACAAAGAAATCATAAAACGATACAATATAATTCAACATCAAACCTCTACCTTGCAAAAACATTTGATATTTTCTATTCATTTTTCTTTATGTTTATGTTTGATTTTATTTTATATCATATGTAACTAAACATATTTAGTGTCTAGGTGTGATGAACTCTAGTTTGTGCTACAATATGTCTTAACTCTTTTATTTAATGCAATTGTTTTGATTGATATATTGTGATTCAATTATGTGTTTAATATATATTTCGATAAATTTGAAATATTTGTACATAATATGATTTCGTAACATAGAGATTGAGAAATCCTGTGTATAAATAGATCTATCATAATTGAAAAATTTTAATTGCAAATCTATAGATAGATTGACATAAATCCTCTCGATTAGGTCAAATCTAATAGTAGAATTTACAAATTGATAAACCAATCTTAGAAACTTTAACTTGAGTAATTCAATTGATAAAACTAAGATTAGCTGTTAGTAGTCTGATAAGTGTAAATTGCATTGTGTTTTAAGGCATAGTTTGATATGTGTTTAGTCGTTAGCTTGATAACTTGGTATGTGTTTAGGTTAAAATTGTGTTAGTTTGTGATTTATTTGTGTTTTTAAGTGTTTTGTGGGTTAGTACAAGTCTTTGAGCTTAAATATTATGTTTTTTATGTACCTTGATGTGTTTACCAGTATTTCAGGGTTAATATCGAAAAATGAAGGAGTTTCGAAGGCAATCTTGGCCACAACATAGGCCCACATCGTGGCCTGCATGCCACGATTGTGACAAAAGCTCAGGGAATGGCCCATGATCATGGCCTGCATGCCACGACCGTGATAGAAGGCTCAGATGTGAGCCACAATTGTGGCTGAATCGGGCAGACTCATAGATGTTTACAAACTTCATGTTTCGAGGGATTTTTTGGACATTTTGGACCCTAAAAAACCCCTAGGGTTACCCAAAACATAAAAGAGTATAGAACAAACAAAAAAAAAAGAGAAACAGGAGCTTTTATCTGACCACTATTGAAAATCCTAAAGAGAGAAAGAGGAAGAGGAAGAGAAGAGGAAGAGGAAGAGGAAGAGTAAGAAAGAGGAAGAGGAAGCAGTCTCAACGTACTTCCTGAATCAGGAGGTTTTTCAACACTACTGCCTTCCAAGATCATCCATTCTAAGTGTCTATTTCCTTTTCGTTTCAATTTTATTCATGTATAAAGTTGGGATGGATTGTATGATGATAGATAGTAGAATGATGATGTTCTAACTCTCCTTCGGGATTTTATTTTGATTTAATGATAATCAAATGGATTGTGTTTATTTGATGAATGTCATGATTTAATTACATTCTTGCATAATTCGGTAATAAACTGGGAGGGTGAACCGAATGAAATACGATTAAATCGGATTAATGAGAGTTAGGAGATTTAATAGAAACCATGATAAATCATATTGGTAATTGTACAGAGAGAGATCCTGTGTGATGTTCCAATAGTTTATTATAGTGGTTCAAATCTAATTAGGTTTGGATAATTTTTGAATTGAGAGATTACAAATTCCATAATCTGATTGGGGTTTATAATTTAAGATTTAATGGTTATAACTCGAGAGAGAGTAATCTGCCTTAGGGTAGTCTAGACCTAACACTCCACTGACACATAATTAGCTAGGTTAGCATTAATGATAAGTAAAATCCCCTTTCTCATAACTTGGTAAACTCTTTGGTTGATTTCCATTGTGCATGCTTTTTGCTCAATTATTAATTCCTTCACGTTTAATTTCTGATTTAAGTGGTTGAAATTAATTCTCGTGATTACTTTCCATTGCATTGTTTATTTTGAGTTTTATATATAGTTGGCCTTAGATTTTAGGATTAGGTTAGTCCCCCTCCTTATGGGATCAACACCTTTTACACTATAGTTGTGACCAGTGCGCTTGTGGTATTTGAGGGCTTATAAATTTTAAAACTCAAATGACACGATCATAGTCTCAAGTAAGTTATCAACATAAAATAGGAATTTCTACGGTCTAATAATCAATAAAAATAGCATAATAAAAGGTATTTTTCTAATGGTTTTAGAGGGATTCATTACTTAGGCACTAATTAAAGATATTGATTGTTTTCTAAGTGATTCTATTTGTTCTCTTCTCATTATTGTTTCCTGTTTATTTTATCTGCTTAAGTTTTATTTTCTTTATTAAAACTAACACTCAATTTGTAGACTAGATAATAGGATAATGGTAATTACTAGTATTTATTATCTTCGTGGGATATGACTTGTACCTGTCGGTACAAGCTACAACTATACCATGCACTTGCGGTAAAATTAATATTGGTATAAAATTAACCAATCAAATAGTCAATAAAATAATTGCATGATAAAAGGTTAACTATTTAATGATTATTAGGGGGATTCATCAGTTATACACTAATCTTTGATATTGAGTTCTCCAAGTAATTTCCTTAGTCTTTTACGATCGTTATTGTTTTCTATTTTATTTTATTTGTTTAAGTTTGAGTTTTAATTAAAAATCAAATATCTAGTTCATAGGTTAGATTATAGCATAAGAGTAATTACTAGTAATCATTGTCTTGGTGAGATCGACTCATACTTACCTGTGCTAGTTACAACTGGACCGCCATTATCGGGGACTAGTGATATTAGGAAAGCCAAATTTTATTACTCTAGTAATTTTATTTTATTCTTTTTTATTTTATTTGTTTAATTTTAGTTTTATTTCTTTTCATAAAATTGGACTCTTGGTCAGTTTATGATTAGAGTACAACTGAGAACTTAGTAGATATAGATCTAGAGATTAAAAGAATAACACAGAGGAATCTTTGACGGACATAACTATGGGAGTTTAAACTAGATCGTCGAATAGAAGACTTAGCTAGTCAAGCAGATACAGAGGAATTGTATAATGTGGTTAACCAACCGAGAACCATTTTTGACTATGCTAGACCAAACTTAATTGTTGCAGGGTTTAACCTCATAAGATTGACTATCTAAGCTAGCAACTTTGAGATAAAATTAAGAATCATTCAAATGGTGCAGTAGTCAGTCCAATTCAATAAACTTAGAGACAAGGATCCCAACGTGCATATCTCTAACTTTTTAGAGATTTACCATACTTTTAAGATAAATGGGGCTAATGACAATGCCATCAAACTATGTCTATTCCTATTCTTTTTTAGTAGAAAGGCTAAGGAATGCTTAACTCTATGCTACTCTCTTCAGTGCTTGCATAAGAACAAGTGGCAGAGAAATTTTTATTCAAGTACTTCGCACTAGCGAGGACTGCAAAACTAAGGAATGACATCTCCTCATACTCCTAAACTGAAGGTTATATGATACATGAGAGAGATTCAAAAAGATGCTAATATGATGCCCACACCATCGAATACCACCTAGATTCTAGCATCAAGCAGAACATCTTAAGAAGCTTAGTTTGGATGAGTTGATGGTGGAGTTCATTTGGGAATCAAAAGTGAAATACGAGCAAACTGATGTAAATTAGAGGTTCAAATTGACCAATTGGAAAGACAGTGGTAGAAAGACCAAAGGGGAGTTTGTTGAGTATAATAAAAACAAATCCGAAGGAATGCATTATAGCAATCACCCAGAGTAGGTAGAGAAAGCCCCAAGAGAAAAAGAAGGTGACTACTGAGAAGACTAAAGGTGGACAACAATAAAAAAGAGTCAATAAATACCGACCTATAATTCCATATCCTATTAGAGTGAAAAGAAATTTATTGGAAGTTGAGTAAGATAGATTCCTTAATCTTTTTATAAAAACTTAAAAATGACTTACCCTTTATTGAATCTTTGTTGTAGTTACCAAAGAGCACTAAATCTTTGAAAGAGAACTATTAAACAAGGAGCAATCGAAGAAGTTGGAGATTACTATGCTGAGCAAACAGAGCTCCAACAAGAAAATCAAACTACTAGAGAAGTAACCTGACTCAGGGAGTTTATATAATCAGTAGATAAGAATTTATTCAACCTAGAAGCTGACATTAATATGACTTCTTTTTCTCTGTTTGAAAAAATGGGAATAGAAGAACTTGAACCAACTAGGATATGTTTGTAATTATCTGATAGAATAATAAAATATCCAAGGGGAATCATAAAAAATAACTTACTTGTAAGTTATGGAACCTACGATAAGGATACAACAACTTAATTTATATAAGCCATATTGAGTGTAAAAGGTACGTCGAGCTAACAATATTAAAACAACACTATATAGGAGGCAACCTATTGCTAGTTTTAGTTTTATTTCAATTCCCATATTATTTTGTTTTTCCTTTAATGTGAGCATAAGTTTTAATTGAAATTTTTTGTTTTTTGTTTAGGATGTTTTAGGAAAGAAAGATTGAGCATCTAATAAGATTGTGCATAATTATTAATTAGTACGTTAGGGTATATGTGTTCATTTGTATAACACTAAAGTGCAAAATTTTTATGTTTGAGTGTCCAATTTTAAAGTTACACACGTTTACAGAGAGTTACACGCTCTCTAGACACATTGGTGTACTTTTACACATTTTGTTACACGCCCGTGTACCAAATCGTGTAAATCCGTAAAAAAACTATGATTCAGTGACATACATAGCTAGATATATGTTTGTGTATTAGACTATGTAAGTTTATGATACACCTTAAAAAGCCCTAACCTCTCCAAAATTTTCACTTTCTCTCTACCCTCTCTCACTATCGTTGTCGCCTCTAATTATCCAACCCTAATTTTTGTGTGTTTCTTACAATCTACTGACATATAAGTAAGTAATCTTATAAATTTCAATTGTTTGTGCATCTCTAATTGGTTGCATTATTTAGCTCAATTTTGCTTTAAAATGTTCGAGTTGAGAAATTGGAAATTTATGTGAATTTGTGTGATTTATTGTCTAATTGTGGTTTGATAGCTGATTATTTTCATCACCCAATTGATTTGATAATTTAATTTGACTAATTTCATGTAAATTAGGTGAAATTTTAACTTCAATTACATAATCTTGAGATTTTTCTCACTAAGTTTTTAATTGTAATATTTTTGTGTTAAGTTAGGTTAATTAGTTGTTTTCGACATTAATTGACATTGGGTTTATGTTTAATTGCATGAATTTGATGTTTAATTTTGTCAATTTTGTGTAATTGCTAATTTAGGATATTGAATTTCAATTTAGGGTTAGAACTTTTAAATTTAACAATTAAGTTAGCCCCATTTGTTAATTAACATATTTCTAATTTTAATTTCGAGATTAGTTAGTTGTTAGTTAATTTTAAATTAAATTTATTTAATTGTTTATTTATTTATTTATGTTAATTTATTAATTATTTTTGTGTGTTTAATTTTTTGTTGTTAGTTTGTTTTCACATTTAATAGCTTAGTGAGCATAATCAATTTTAAGTATGGGGAAAAGCATGTTCCCGTAATTTATCTATAAATTCTCTCATACTTACCTAAAGTTGCAGACACAATGATAAGATCACAGTGAGAAAAGGAGACTCCCAGGAAGCAATAATAAGGAGAAGGACTCCTAACTATAGCCCAACCTGCAGAGAAATGTTTTCATTCTTCTTCTTATAACTATAAATACATTTTCGTAGTTTAGAAACCCAAACATAAGCAAAATTTAACACTTTTTATTTATTATGTATAATTATGAATTCACTAACTTTCACTTCATCATTTTATGATTGAACCTCATATTCATAAAAATCAAATTTAATATATTTATAATGATTCTAAGTCTATAATTAAAATTAGCTAACAACAATCTCATTTTAAAAAGTTATAAAACCATAAACTCAAAATTAATTAATATTAGATCGATTTATACTTTTTATTTTTTCTCTTTTAAAATGTATGATTTGACAATTTTATATGATGTCACAAAATTTTCAGATAATTTTAATATGAAGTTTGTAATTCTCATTACATTCAAATGCATTCTCTATCAATCGTATTTAAATATTTATTAATATTTAATTTCCATTTTTAACTATATTGCAATTATTTTTAAATATATGGTAATTAATATAATGATATATAAATGTATAGATAATAGATAAACTTTCTCACATCTTTGTAATCATATTATTCTACTTAATCATATTACTTCATTTGTTATATATACTATAATATTATACAGAATTTGTATATTATATATAATTTCTATAATGTATAGAGTGTAATATATAGATAAGCCTTTAGCGATGCTTTTGCAAAATCATCTTAGAAAAGCGTCACCAAAGGTGAAGCCTTTTATGATGCTTTAGTAAAATCGCCACCAAAGGGTAAGTCTTTTGTGACATTTTAGTACAATTATTGCCAATGGGCTAAACCTTTGGAGACGATCTGGCTGCATGTATATTGCTTTGGTGACAATTTCAATAGGTGACCTTTGGTGACTTTATTCTATAATTGTCGCTAAAGGTTCATCCAAAGTTTTTTGCATGTAGATTGATTGGTGACAATTTTTCATCCAAAGTGTTTTGCATGTAGATGATTGTCACTAAAGGGTGTTGAAAATTGTCACTAAATGTCAAAAAAACGATATCATCTTGTTCATTAAAAATGAAATCATTTTTTTTATATTGAAAACCTAATTACCCAATGCTTTTTTGGAATTGTCATTTTCGTCCTGTCTTCATGTTCCTAACTACGATTAGTCGTCTTCCACATCGGTTACCATATTCCTAGCTTCTTCTTCGTCTCTAGAGTCCATCTTCATCCTCGTCTCAAGTGAGCATCATTGTCCTCATCTCCACATGAGGGTTTTGGTTTTCCAAGTAATTCATTTCCACACATCCAGTTGACAAGTCTTATTTGCAGGATATGTACACAAATCCAAATAGTTTGAGAAGGCTTATTTCCAAGATGTGTACATTCTCTGTTTACAACACTTTGAAAAAACCATTGTTGGCTTTTCATTAATAGGGAACTTCCACATAACGACAATATAGCTTTTGCTTCTAAATTTTTCTAGTGAGATATCTCTTGCAGTCATATCAATTTTGTAGAACATGTTATGAATTGGTTTATTGTGTTTATAAAAATTTATTTTTGTTTTTTATTCTATGTTGTTAATGTAATAAGTTCATCACTCTCAACTGGGCTTACAGACTTTAGTTTGACTATGAAATCCTTGGATTGACCATTCTCTACCTTTATCTTGGATTTTTTTCTTTTTATCTGGTTCTATTATTGGTATAATTAGGAAATGATTGATAATGTGTCTTAATTTGTTCCGGTATCTTGGTATGGTCAATGTGTATAGACATCCTCATTAACTGGATTTGTAAAAGTATTATTAAAAGGAAAACTTGCCTTTTGGATTACAAATGGAAAACGAATAACAAGTTATGATTTTATATTCCATAAACAGAATAGAGATATAGAATGACGTGTTTAACTTTACGTCCTTATCCAAATCTAAAACTAAAGCATATATTGCACTACTTTTCCCAATATGTTTATAAAATTGAGTACCAAATTGTTTTATGCATCTTAGAGAGCATAAACTTATTATATTCTTTCCCAAAAGTTAAATATATCATATAAGTGGCCTTAGCTTGTTTTTTCTCTACTCTAAACTAATAGACTTGAAAGTCAAACACCATTATCACATATCATTGAACTTTTTTAGACATAGACAAAGTCAATAACTTAATTTTTTTCAAACTTATTGTCAATCCATGCTTTATTTTTATAACAATGTTCAAAACCACAAAAAATTTGTTTCATTTTCTGGTATCTTGATATGATCATGCTCAATTCTTTCCTTTATTACTTTCATGTTCAATCGTACTTCATTTTTAAGCTATAGGTATGAAATTTCCTTACTACTAGGGAATATTGCTCTGCTAGGCTTGAAAAATTATTTTTTAATTGATAATTTCTTAAGAGTTCTCTTATATGCTTGTTAAGATAATGATACCAATACTTTATTTATAGATGCAGTCGAACAGGAGGTGCTAAAGCTTATAACAGCGAGAGCTTACATTGAATCAAATCTTACAGTTCTTGCTTCATAATTAAAAGATGTGTTTAAACCTCTCTACTAGGACATGTAGCTATTGAGATGGGTTTATGCTTCCTATTCTTAGCATGCTCAATTTCATTCTTTGGTAGAATTCAAACTTGGTATGTCAACTTAAATTGATTTGTCATTATGTTGTTAACAACTTAAATTACATTTAGTAAGTCATCAATTTACTTTTAATTATACACTTACATGGACAAAAGTTAGATGTCTCATAAGAAATGATTAATTTACTTTTAATTATACACTTACATAGACAAAAGTTAGATGTCTCATCAGAAATGGTCCACTCTATACTTAGAAGGAGTGAAGAGTTTCATGAAATTTGTAAAAGATCAAATGGGTTTAGAATGTGAAATTCGTTGTCCATACATAGACTGCTTAAATTTCAACATGTAAAGTCAAAATGTGGCATATCATCGCTTACTAATCCAAGGCATGGATAAATCATATACTCTATGAATTTATCATATTTGGATTGAATATTGGTTTGCACATGTGCGTATTGTTGATGATTGACTTATGTTAATGCGATTAATATAATAAAGCAAATACACGTAAGAAGGGGGTGAATTATATGTGACAAAAAAATTTCGTAAGTTACTTTCAACTCTCATAAAGACAGGGGCTTGTTAAAAATTAAAATAATAGGAGCCTGTCAGATAATAGTAACCTGTTAAACAACAGGAGCTTGCTAAAGTATGTGTAAGCTCCCACTACCATAGAGTATATACCTGAACATCCTGAGGACATTCCAAAACATACCCTATGACAATGGCAAGTTAGAGAACTCAAATTCTCTTATAAGGCATCATAATTAAAACACGAATAACACAATATCAAAAACTCACTTCCTCATTTCCATTTATAAAAACATAATACACTGTAGCTTTTCATACGTAATCCATTTATACAATATCTAAAACAACTCATGTGTTTACAACCCTATACAATATCTTCTATATGACATAAGATTTATATAAAAACTCTATCTAACTCTTCAGTCTCAACTAACCAACCTTTGAGTCATTTCTTGAGTCCAAAAGCAGTACTAGGTTTCTTCTAAGTTATCTTAGAAGCTAAGTCTCCTCTCTCGTACTTGAAAAATCACGTTGCAATTTTGATGAGTTTTAATAACTCAGTGAGCTAACCGTCATTGATGGACTCACTCATATCAAAACACCTAACAATTCAGGTTTCAAACTTCAGAGACAGTTTATATAATCACATATTGCACATCATTTCACAATTTCAGTTTAGAATAGTTCAGATAAACCCTTTTCAATCATTCAAAACATACATATCAAAATGTATATGCAATGCACATATGACTCACTTTCAATTATTACGTTGTTGTGACCGAGTGCCTTTTTAACTGTCCCGTATCCATTGTGGATACCGAGCTCATTTTACATATTGAGCCTGTGGCTCTTATACAAATTCTGAGTTTTAAGCTCTTTTTCTTTAGCTACTTCGGTCATAACTGCCTTTATCTGATCATGCATATCATGTAATGAAATGCATCAAAATCACATATATGCAATCAGCTGCTTTTATTCAGTTTACAAATTCACTTTCACATTTTCATCGGACCTAAGTTCTACATTCAACAACTTGGTTAAGAACACTTATTTCTTTCAAATTCACATTCAATAAAGCACTTCCTATGCATTCCCAATTATCGAATTCCTTAGACCGTCAATGTCCGACATTTTTCACATTCACATAATAATCAATTCAATAATCAATAGTTAAGCATATATAATCAATCTTAGTGAAAATATCTAGGTTACTCATAGTACGCTCCAGATAACTATTGCCTTGACGTCCTGGCAATATCTGGATGTGGTCGTTCAATTTGCACTTCTGTATCATGCAATATACACATTTATACACATTACTAATTTGCAAAATCATATTAATACTCAATCATACACATATGTATGTGTGTTATGCACAATGCATGCTCAATTTGACTATTTTGGGTATTTATCCTTAAATCACTTCTCATAATCATTTAACATCATCATTCATCATTCATTTATACCTAATATTTATTACTCACTTTAATCATCTATTCCATCATCAAATACGTTCATTCAAGGCCTCATTCAAGCCTAAATACATCATAAGAAAGTACCTTAGCATTAATTGGTTCAAACATCACTTAAAAGACAACATTTCACTCCATACGCTAGCCCATAATCGTAAATTCAATTATCCAGGCCACAATTGTGGGTACTATGCCATGATCATGCTTGTCCCTTTTTTCCCAATTTTCTACAAAATTCACCTACTTAAAAACATCATTTACCCTTCAAGTTTTCCAGAATTTATACTCATTAATACAACTTTCCTTCATGCTAATCTAACTACTATATTGGTTACATTAAATCTCATAAAACTCTAATCAATTGATCCATTAACCTTTTATTTAATTCTACCATACATGCATTCTTAACTTTTTCTATATTTTATCTCTTTCATAATACATCAAACAAATAATCTCCATAGTTCATCATTCAAACTTCATAACGTCATCATTTTTACCTCTATTTCATCTCAATACCATTCATAAGACAACTCATAATTTATGGTTCACCAATCATACCAAAGTAGAACATATCATCTATCATTCACTATTATACCAAATCCTTACTTCTTTTTCTTTCAAGAACATTACTTAACACCTCTCTTAACATAAATTTCACCTTTATTATACCTTTAATTCACAATCTATTCCACTACATAATAGCCTATAACTCATGGTTTTCATATTCTCAATAGAAGAACATAACATAAACATTTACTCATCAATTTCTTGCACTCATCAACACAACAATAGGACATAAACAGCTCTCTTCATTTATCAACTTTCAACACCATTATAATGATCATTCTACCTCAAAAACATCTCTATAACAATTTATGAATTATTACTCGTCATAATACAAAAACAAGACATGAATATGTCCATTTATTCATCCACGATTTAGTATAAAAATTAACTCCTTTTACACCTTCAATCTATCCCTAATGATCATTATAAATGCTTTTATTTAAACAACCTATGAATATCATTAATACACCAAAAATAAAACATAAACCTATTTATTTCTACATCAATGTATCATCACTCTTCAACTCCATTATCATTATCATTTAATCATAAACTATCATCACATATTTTTATATTTAAACAACCCATGAAGATACCCATTCTTCATTCACTTTACACATATTTTCAACACCATTTTCATAATCATTTCACCTTTTAATCTATCATCAAAAATATATCTATAAAGCAAGCCATAAAGAATAATAAGCTACTTACTTGATTGACTCAAAACTTCTTCAATCACCATGAAACCCTAGCTCCTCTATGCATACACAATCATCAACTTGTCAAAGAGAAATAGGTTGGGTTCTTCTTTAAGAAGAAGACAACATGATCTTGATGAAATAAAATGAAGGAGTTGGACAAAGATCAACGTGGTGAGGGTAAGAAGAAAGTGTCGTAGATGAGAGATTAAAGAAGAAAAGAAGAACGAAAATGAAGAGAGAGAGCATTTAGTCAAAGAAAAAATGAAAGACAAAATAAGAGTCTTTCAATGTAGGTGTAGCGTGAGTGAGGTGTGTGGCAAGTGGCATAACTCTTGTCACTTGCCACATGTCCTCCTTTTATGGTTTCCAATGGGTCTTTCAATAACTAGTCCATTTTTCTCCAAATTTCTGGTCTAATTGTCATCCAATTTTCTATGACGCATGTCAATAAATTCTAAAGCTACTTGTCAATTATTTCTATTACCATTTATCAATTTGTCTTACCACTTGGCATTTTTCCTAGTCTAAAAATACCCAAAATTATAGAAATCTCCCAAATTTAACAATTAAATTCTAAATCACCAATTATGATTTATCAACCATAATTCAAGACATAAAATCCATAATTCACATTATAATCATTTAAAATCATCTATACCCGAAAAATGTCAATTAAGCACATGTATAATCAATGTAATATGTACAAAAAATCAAATTCACATGTGTATCTATGGTAATGTTATGCATGAGTATGAAATGCATTTACTAATTTCTCGATAATATTTCTCATGTATAGAAATCTATGGTTCTAACCCTTAGTATAAGAAAACGGGATATTACAGTATGAATCCTGTTGAAACAATAAAAAGAAGGGGCTTGTTAAAATGAAAGGAATCGTCAGCAAGTCAAAAACAAAAAGAACCTATTATAAACGTAAAGGAGCCTCTTGTTGAAATGAACACACGCACAATGTAATGTGAAAATATAAAAGAAAAAAAGAGAGTGAGAGAGAGAGAAGAAGGACGCAGTCGATTTATACTAGTTCGACTTACAACTCAAGTCTACGTCCAGTCCCCAAGTATTCAACTTAAGTGTTTCACTATAAAATTAGGTATTAATTTAACGAGCCTCTTTAAGCTCAGAAGTTAATATTTTTCAAGGTTCTTCGACCTTCCACACTATTAGTATTTCACTAGCCTCTACAAGCTCTTAAATAAAAATGAGGTTTGCTCAATATGAGCTTCAGTAATCTCTCTCAATAGAGTTTCACTGTCTAATGCATAAGAGAATTTTTTACAAAGATATCACTTTCAACACTACAAGAAAATCATGAATTAGTGACAGAAATTTTCCGATGGACAAAAAACCATAGTTATTTATCGACAGAAAACAACAATTCGTCGATACATACATTGTACTATTT
>JAOQML010118432.1:0-21567 GCA_027568935.1 Erythroxylum urbanii
AATAAGGTACGAATTAAATTTCGCTTTATTATGATTCGTGTTAATCATTTTATAGAATTAAATAGATCTTGATTTTTGGGAAATCAAAAATCACGAAAACGTTTCGTGATTATTCCGCTGCAGTTCGGATCAGATCCGGACTCGATTTCCCAACACTAAGGTGCCTATTGACCATTCGAATGGGTTGTTTTACCCATCGAAGGTGCTTAACAACCTGTGGCAACATGTTGTTTTGCCCATAAAGGGCACCTAACACTAGCTCCACTGGGTTGTTTTACCCAACGAAGGTGCCTAAGGGCCATTCAAACAGGTTGTTTTGCCCATTGGCGACGCCTATCGACCGTGCCAACTGGTTGTTTTGCCCACCGATGGTGCCCGACGACTAAACCAACGAATAGTTTTGCCGATCGAGGTGGCCTAGGGATTATGTCAATAGTTTGTTTTACCCACCGAAGGTGCCCAACGGGCTATGTTTTGCCCACTGAAGATGCCGAACTGGCTATTTTTCCCACCAAAGGTGCCTATTGAACACGCGAACGGGCTGTTTTACCCACCAAAGGAGCCTAGTGACCTTTTGAACAGGTTGTTTTGCCTACTGAGGACCTTATCAATAAGCTGTTTTGCCCACTGAAGGTGCCCAACTGACTGTTTTTCCCACCAAAGGTGCCTAGCGACTATGTCAACGAGATGTTTCGCCCATCGAAGGTGTCCAACATGGCTATTTTTGCCATCAAAGGTCCCTAACAGACATGCCAATGGGCTGTTTTACCCACCGAATGTACCTAGTGATCATTCGAACAGACTGTTTTGCTAATCAAAGATGTGTAGCAACTATGCTAAAGGGCTGTTTTTCCCACCAAAGATGCCTAGTGACCATTCGAACAGGTTGTTTTGCCCATCGAAGATGCGTAGCAACCGTGTCAACGAGCTATTTTGCCCATAGAAGGGGCCTAGTGACCATACCAACGGATTGTTTCTCCCATCGGTGGTGCCTAACGATTGAGCCAATGGATTGCTTTTCCTGCCAATGGTGCCTAATAAACGTGCCAACGGGTAGTTTTGCCCACTGAAGGTTCCTAGTGACCATTCGAACAGGCTATTTCACCTATCAAAGATTCCTAACGACCATATCAATGGCCTATTTTTTCAATCAAAGGTGCCTAGCGACCATGTGAACAGGCTGTTTTGTCCACCGAAGGTGCCTAACGGGTTATTTTTCCCTTCAGTGCCTAGCCATCATTCCAACAGACTGTTTTGCACACCAAAGATGCCCAACTGGCAATTTTTCCACAAAAGGTACCTAGAGACTGCGCCAGCTTGTTGTTTTGGTCACCCAAGCTGCCTAGCAATCGTGCCAACGGACTATTTTACCCATTGAGCTTCCTAACGACCATGCCAACAGGTTGTTTTACCCACCGATGGTACCTAGCAACTATGCCAATGGGCTGTTTTGCCCACTGAAGGTGCCTAGTGACCTTTCAAAAAGGTTGTTTCACTTACTGAAGTTGCCTAACGACATGTGCCAATAGGCTATTTTGCTCATCGAAGGTGCCTAGTAACCATTCGCACGGGCTATTTTGCCCATTAAAGATGCCCAGCTACCGTGCTAATGAGCTGTTTTTGTTAGAAGTGTGCCCTAGGCCAATGGACATATGTGACTTTTATACTGACATTCTGACTTATTAATAATATAATATGAGATATTCTTTTATATATGCATGTATTTTGTTTATGTAATGTGATTTACATTCTATGAATAGTATTAGGGTTATGTCATCTAGTATGTGACTTGATAGCAAAACCGTAAGCATTATAATACTATTCTAAACTATCCTTGGTTAATTGTTATTAGTGGAAAAATAATGAATTAAGGCTAGTATGTGTTTTGATTGATGATCACGTTTTACTGATCATGGATATGAGTTATCAAATTAGAAACATAGATATATGTTAGAGAACATATATTGGACCGACCCACAGAGAGAACACTACATGGTTTCATGTCATTAGTGATTCTCAATATGGTTTGACTTTAGTCCTCTGACTTGAAGTCATCATGGTTCCCTACATGAGGAATTCAGTGCTTTGACATTAGACTAAGTTATCTTTAATCAAATAACAAGTAGTCTTATGTTGGACATTAAATGAATCATACGGAGGGATATGAATGACATAGATGGGATTTATACCTCTCTTAAACGAGAGAGATATCATTTGGGCCTCTTGATAAGTATGACTGAAGAAATGCATGGCGGTGCTCAAATGAATTGATGAGGAGTCCTCGATGTCATTTTCTTATAGTCAGTTAACTTGGGAATCAAGAAATTATGAATAATCAAAGGTTGACATGTAGCATGCCTTGTGATTAATCTTGATATCGTGTTACAAAGGGACTGAATTTGTAACCATAGTTATAGGTTAAATCCGATTACTGATCTTTATTTGATTTGGGAAGTCATAATGTCTTACTAGAGGCCGCTTATGACTTACGGGTTTTTGAAGTGTGATCAAGCCCATTACCAATATCAAATGAGCCTACAGGGTCGCACACAAAGAGTGATGTGATTTGGGCTTATTCTCTTGGGCCTAATTTAATAGGCACTCAATAAATATATATGGATATATTTATTGGGCTAGATTGAATTAAGTTGTTAGGCTTTTATTATATAAGATATAATATGGGCCGAAACTTATTGGGCTTCCATAATCTTAATAGGTTTAGGATTATGATATTCTTATTCCTAATAGGAATAGGGATTAGGGTTTCTCTATAAATAGAGAACTTATATCTCATTAGAGAAGACACGAAAACCTTAGCCACCTAGACCTAGCCGTTCGTTCTTCTTTCGAGAGAAAAATTATGTGGCATTCTAAAGTGTTTTAGAAAGTGCTAGCACACATTAGCCACTGCCTGGATTGTTCATCCCTGTATGGATATCGATAGAGGATGTTTGTGTGTTGCAGCGTCTACAAATCTAAAAACAAATACCAATCTGTGTCAAGTGGTAAATCCGTACATGTTGTGTAGTTTTGGTTATACATTTATTATGTAGTATGGTCCATTCCGCTACGTAATGTGAATACCCGAGCCATAGGCGATCTAATAGTTTTGCCCATCAAGGGTGCCTGACGACCATGCCAACGGATTGTTTTGCCCAGGACTGTGCCAACCAACTATTTTACCCACCGAAAGTGCCTAGTAACCAAGCCGACGGGCTGTTTTGCCCACAAAAGGTGCCCAAAGGGCTGCTTTTCCCAACAAAGGTGCATAGCCACTGTGTCAACGAGTTGTTTTGCCACTTGCAGATGCCCAGTTGACTGTTTTTCCACCAAAGGTGTCTAGCGGACGTCCCAATGGGCTGTTTTACCCGCCGAAGGTGCCTAGCGATGCTGCCAACTAGCTGTTTTGCCTACTCAAGCTGCCTAGCGACTGTGCTAATCGGTTGTTTTGCCTAGTGAGCTACCTAGCGACCATGCCAACGAGTTGTTTTGGCCCAATAAGGGTGCTTGGAGACCCTACCAATGGGTTGTTTTGCTCACCGAAGTACCTAGCGACTGTGCTAATGGGTTATTTTACCCACTGAAGGTACCCAACGGGTTGTTTTGCCCACCGATGGTGCATAGCAACCATGCCAACAGACTGTTTTCCTACCAAAGCTGTGCCAACGGGCTATTTTTCCCACCAAAGATGCCTAGTGACCATGCCAACAGGCTGCTTTGCCCACCGAAGATGAGAGTGACCATTCTAACGAGTTGTCTTACCCATCGAAGGTGCCTAGCCACTGTTCAAACACACTGTTTTGCCCACCGAAAGTGCCAGTGACCAAGCCAACGTATTGTTTTTCCCACTGAGGGTGCCTAGGGATCTTGCCAACGGGCTATTTTACCTACTGAAGGTGCCTAGTGACCTTTCGAGTAGGATGTTTCAGCCACCGAAGGTACGTAACGACTGTGCCAAAGGTGCCCTACAGGTTGTTTCTTCTACAAAAGGTGCCTAGGAAATGTTCCAACTGGATGTTTTGCCCACAGAAGGTGTCTAGTGACCATTCGAACGGGTTGTTTTGCCCATCGAAGATGCCTAGCAACCGTGTCAAAGGGCTTTTTGCCTACCAAGGGTGTCTGGCGATAATGCCAATGAACGATTTTGTCCATCAAGGGTGCCTAAGGACTATGCCAATCGGCTACTTTTCCCACCGATGGTGCCTAGTAACCTTTCTAATGGGTTGTTTTGCCCACCGAAAGTGCTTAATGACTGTGCGAATGGACTGTTTTGCCCACCAAAGGTGCCCAACTGGCTACTTTTCCTCCCAAAGTTGGCTAACAAATGTGCCAATGGGCTATTTTGCCCATCAAAGGTACCTTATGTCCATTCCAACGGGCTGTTTTGCCCATCAAAGATGGCTAGCGACCATGCCAAGAACTATTTTTCCCACCTTGGTTGTCTGACAATTGTACCAATGGATGTTTTTGCCCAACAAGGGCGCCTAGGCACTGTGCCAATAGTTTGTTTTACCCACTGAAGGTGCCCAACGGGCTGTTTTTCCCACCGAAGGTGCATAGTGATGGTGCCAACGAGCTATTTTGCTCACTGAGGGTGCTTAGCGACCATACGAACATGTTGCTTTTCCCACCTAGGGTGCCTAGGGACTGTGCCAACGGCTATTTTACCCACTGAAGATGCCCAACAGGCTATTTTTCCTACCGAAGATGCCCAACTGGCTGCTTTTCCCATAGAAGGTGCATAGCCATGGTGCCCAACGACCTATTTATTCCACCGAAGGTGCCTAACTGGCTGCTTTTCCCACAGAAGGTGCATAGTCACTGTGTTAACGAGCTATTTTGCCCACCGAAGATGCCCAACCGACTATTTTTCCCCACAAGGTGATTAACGGACATCCCAATGGGCTATTTTGCCCGCAGAAGGTGCCCAATGACCGTGGCAACTGGCTATTTTGCCCTCCCTAGATTCGTAGCGATCTTGTCAACGAGCTATTTTACCTATTGAGCTGCCTAGCGACCATGGCAATGGGTTGTTTTGCCTAACAAGGGTGTCAAAGACCCTGTCAACGAGCTATTTTGCCCACTAAAGGAGCCCAATGGGATGTTTTGCCCTTCGAAGATGCCTATCGACTATGCCAACGGGCTATTTTACACTTCGAAGATGTCTATCGACCCTACCAATGAACAGTTTTAACCATCGAGGTTGCCTAGGGACTATTCCAATAGTCTGTTTTATGCACCGAATGTGCCCAAAGGGCTATTTTCCCACCAATGGTACCTAGCGACATTGCCAACGACTTATTTTGCCCACTATAGGTGCCCAACTGGCTGTTTTTCCCACCAAAGGTGCCTATCGAACATGTCAACAGGCTGTGTTGCCCACTGAAGTTACCTAGTAACCTTTTGAATAGGTTGTTTTGCCTACCGAAGGAGCCTAACGATAATGCTAACGGGCTGTTTTGCCCATTGAAGGTGCCTGGTGGCCATTCGAACGGGCTGTTTTACACATCGAGTATGCTTAGCCACCGTGCCAACTAGCTGATTCTCCCACCGAAGAAACCTAGCGACTGTGTCAATGGGCTGTTTTGCCTATCGATGGTGCCCAACGGGTTGCTTTTCCCACCGAAGGTGCCTAGCCACCGTTCAAGCGACTGTTTTGCACACTGAAGATGCCCAACCAATTGTTTTTCCACCAAAGGTGTATAACGGACATCCCAACGGGCTATTTTACCCTATGAAGGTTCCTATCGACCGTGCCAACTGGCTATTTTGCGTACCCAAGCTACCTAGCTGTTAGTAGTGTACCCTAGGCCAATAGTCATATGTGACTTTTGTACTGACATTCTGACTTATTAATAATATATTAAGAGTTGTTCTTTTAAATATGCATGCATATTATTTATGTAATGTGATTTACATTCCATGAATAGTACTAGGCTTATGTCATCATATATGTGACTTGGTAGTAAAACCATAAGCATTATAATACTATTCTGAACTGTCCCTCGTCGATCGTTATTGGTGGAACAATAATGAATTAAAGCTAGTATGTGTTCTGATTGATGATCACGTTTTGCTGATCGTGCATATAAGTTATCAAATCAGAAACATGGATATATGTTAGAGAACATATATTGGACCGACCCATAGAGAGAAGACTATATGGTTTCATGTCATTAGTGATTCTCAATATGTTTTGACTTTAGTCCTCGGACATGAAGTTATCATGGTTCCCTACATGAGGAATTCAATATTTTGACATTAGACTAAGTTATTTTTAACAGGATAATAAGTAGTCTTATGTTAGACATTAAATGAATCATTAGAACGGGTTGTTTTGCCCATCAAAGATGCGTAGCAACCGTGCCAACGAGCTATTTTGCCCATAGAAGGGGCCTAGTGACCATACCAACGGGTTGTTTCTCCCATCGGTGGTGCCTAACGACCGAGCCAATAGGTTGTTTTTCTGTCAAAGGTGCCTAACAAACGTGCCAACGGTCAGTTTTACCCACTGAAGGTACTTAGTGACCATTCGAATGGGCTGTTTTGCCCATCAAAGATGCCTAGCGACCGTGCCAACGGGCTGTTTTTCCCACCAAAGGTGCCTAGCGACCGTACCAATGTGCTGTTTTGCCAACTGAAGGTGCCCAATGGGTTGGTTTTCCCACCAAAGGTGCCTAGCAACAATTCCAATGGGCGATTTTCCCACCAACGATGCCCAACTTGCTGTTTCTTCAACAAAGGTATCTAGCAGACGTCCCGACTGGCTGTTTTACCCGTCAAATACGCCTAGCGACCTTGCCAACTTGCTATTTTGCCCACCTAAGCTGCCTAGTGATTGTACCAATGGACTGTTTTGCCCATTGAGTTGCCTAGCTACCATGCTAACGGGCTGTTTTACCCATTGAGTGTGCCTAGGGACCCTGCCAAGGGCTATTGTACCCACCAAAGGTGCCCAACGGGTTATTTTGCCCACCGACAGTGCCTAGCAACCGTGCAAACGGTCGTTTTCCCACCAAAGGTATACCAACGGGCTGTTTTTCCTGCTAAAGGTGTCTAACGACTGTGCCAATGGGCTATTTTGCCCACTAAAGGACCTAACGAGCTATTTTTTTCGCCGAAGATGCCTAACCACTGTGCCAGAGGGCTGTTTTTCCCACTAAAGGTGCCTAACGATCGTGTGAACTGGCTATTTTTCCCACCCAAGGTGCCCAACTGGTTATTTTTCTCATCAAAGGTACCTAACAAATGTGCCAACGGGCTATTTTACCCACCAATGGTGCCTATTGACCATTCGAATGGGTTGTTTTGCCCATCAAAGATGCCTAGCGGCTGTGCCAATGGGTTCTTTTACCACCGAGGGTGCCTGGCGATCGTGCCAATGGTCAGTTTTTCCTACCGAGGGTACCTAAGGACTATGCCAATGGTCTGTTTTATCCATTGAAGATGCCCAACGGACTATTTTCCCACCAAAGGTATGAACCGAACATGCCAACGAGTTGTTTTGCCCATCGAGGGTGCCTAGCCACCATTCCAACGGGTTGTTTTGCCCACCAAAAGTGGTCAATGACCATGCCAACCAGTTGTTTTGCCCACTGAAGGTGCCTAGCAACCTTTCCAAAGAGATGTTTTTCAAACAAAAGGTGCCCAACTTACTGTTTTTCCCACCAAAATTGCCTATTGAAAGGGTTAATGGGCTATTTTGGCCGCTGAAGGTGTCTAGTGACCTTTCGAATAGGTTGTTTCACCCACCAAAGGTGCCTAACTACCTATGCCAATGGGTTATTTTACCCACCGAAGGTGCCTAGTGACCATTTGAATGGGCTGATTTGCTCATTGAGGAAGCCTAATGACTGTGCCAACGGGCTGTTTTGTCCATCGAGGGTGCCTGGAGACTGTGCCAATGAACTGTTTTAGCCACTGAGGGTGCTTAGAGACTGTGCCAACAAGCTATTTTATCCACCGAAGATGCCGAACAAGCTATTTTACCTACCGAAGGTGCCTAGTGACAAAGCCATCAGGCTGTTTTGCCTATCGAAGGTGCCCAACGGGCTACTTTTCCCATCAAAAGTGCATAGTCACTGTATCAATGGGCTGTTTTGCCCATAGAAGATGCCCAACCGGTTGTTTTTCCACCAAAGGTGTCTAGCGAACATCCCTATGGGCTATTTTTCCTGTCAAAGGTGCCTAGCGACCATGTCAACTGGCTGTTTTGCCTACTCAAGCTGCCTAGCGATCGTGCAAATGGACTGTTTTGCCCACTCAGCTACCTAGGGACCACATCAATGGGTTGTTTTGCCTAACGAGGGTGCCTACAGACCTTGCGAATGGGCTATTTTGCCCACCAAATATGTCTAGCGACTGTGCCAACAGGCTATTTTACTCACTAAAGGTTCCCATCGGTTGTTTTGCCCACCGATGGTGCCTAGCAACCGTTCCAACGGACTGTTTTACCTCTAAAGGTGTGCCAATGGGCTGTTTTTCTAACCAAAGGTGCCTAGTGACCATGTCAACAGGCTATTTTGCTCACCAAAGGTTCCCAATGGGCTATTTTGCCTACCAAAGGTGCCTGAAAACTTTGTCAACGAGTTGTTTTGCCCACCGAAGGTGCCCAATGGGCTATTTTTTCACCAAAGGTGCCTAGTCACCGTTCCAACAAGCTATTTCTCCCACTGAAGGTGCCTAATGACCAAGCCAACGAGTTGTTGTGCCCACTAAGAGTGCCTTATGACCTTGCCAGCAGGCTGTTTTGCCCACCGAAGGTGCCTAGTGACTTATCAACGGGCTATTTTGCTTGCCAAAGGTGCCCCACTGGCCATTTGCCCTATAAAAGGTGCCAAGCGAACATATCAATGGGCTGTTTTGCCCACTGTATGTGCCCAATTGGTTGTTTTTCCCACCAAAGGTGCCTATTGAACGCCAACAGGCTGTTTTTCCCAACGAAGGTGCCTAGTGACCTTTCGAACGAATTGTTTCAACCACCGAATTTGCATAATGACCGTGCCAACAGGCTATTTTGCCCTATGAAGGTGCCCAGGGACCATGCCAATGGGTTGTTTTACCGACTAGGGGTGCCTAGGAACCGTGCCACCAAGCTGTTATACTCACCGAAGGTACCTAACGGGCTATTTTTCCCACTGAGGTTGCCTAACAACTGTGCCAATGGGCTATTTTGCCCACCAAAGGTGCCCCAGTGGCTGTTTCTCCCACAAAAGGTGACTAGCGAATGTTCTAATGGGCTGTTTTACCCACCGAAGGTACCTAACTGGTTGTTTTGCCCACCAAAGGTGCCTATTGAACGTGGCAATGGGTTGTTTTGCCCACTAAAGGTGCCTAGAGACCATTTGAACTGGTTGTTTTGCACATTTAAGGTGTCTAACCATCGTGCCAATGGGCTGTTTTGCCTACTGAAGGTGCCTAGTGACCTTTCGAACGGGTTATTTTGCCTATCGAAGATGCTTAGCAACTGTGCCAATGGGCTATTTTGCCCACCGAGGGTTCTTAGCGACCATGCCAATGGACTGCTTTACCCACTGAGGGTGCCTAAATACTGTGCCAACGGGTTGTTTTACCCATCGAAGATGCCCAACGGGCTTTTTTCCACCAAAGTTGCCTAGAGACTATGCCAACGACCTGTTTTACCCACCGAAGGTGCCTAGTGACCATTCGAACAGGTTGTTTTGCCCATTGAGGATGCCTAGTGACCTTCCTATTGGTGGTGCCTGGCGAATGTTCCAATGGACTGTTTTGCCCACCGAGGGTGCCTAGGGACTGTGCCAACATGCTGTTTTCTCCACCGAAGGTGCCCCACTGGTTGTTTTTCCCACCAAAGGTGCCTATCAAGCTTACTTCATGACCATTCGAACGGGCTGTTTTTCCCATCAAAGATGCCTAGCGACCATTCCAATGGGCTATTTTGTCCACTAAGGGTGCCTAGCGACCGTGCCAACGAAATTTTTTGCCTATCGAGGGTAGCTAGGGACTGTGCCAACGAGCTGTTTTTCCCACCAAAGGTGCCTAACCACCATGCCAATGAGTTCTTTTACACACCGAAGGTGCCCAACGGGCTGCTTTTCACATCGAAGTTGCCTAGCCACTGTTACAATGTGCTCTTTTGCCCACCAAAAGTGCCCAGTGACCATGCCAACGAGTTGTGTTGCCTCTAGAGGGTGCCTAACAACCTTACCAATGGGCCATTTTACCCAATGAAGGTGTCCAACTAGTTGTTTTTCCCACAAAAGGTGCCTATTGAACTTGCCAACGGGTTGTTTTGCCTACCGAAGGTACCTAATGACCATTCGAACGGGCTATTTTACCCCTCAAAGATGCCTAGCGACCGTGCCAACGGGCTGCTTTTCCCATCAGTGATGTGCGGCGATCATGCAAATGGACGGTTTTGCCCATCAAGGGTGCCAACGGGCTGTTTTTCCTACTGAATGTGCCTAATGACCTTGCCAATGAGTTGCCTTGCCTGTTAAAGATGTCTAACTGATTGTTTTTCTCATTAAAAGTGCCTATCGAATGTGTCAAGGGGTCATTTTACCCATCGAAGGTGCCTAGTGACCTTTTGAACTGGATGTTTTGCCCACCGAAGGTGCCTGACGATCAATGCCAACGAGCTATTTTGCCTACCAAAGGTGCCTAGTGACCATTCGAACAAGCTGTTTTGCCTATCGAAGATGCCTAGCGACTGTGCCAGTGGGATCTTTTGCCCATCAAGGGTGCCTGGTGACCATGCCAATGGACTGTTTGGCCCACCAAAGGTGCCGAGGGACTGTACCAACGAGCTATATTACCTACCAAAGGTGCCTAATGGGTAGTTCTTTCCCCCGAATTTGCCTAGCGACTTAGTCGATCGGTTATTTTACCGTCGACGGTGCCCAACGAGCTGCTTTTCCCACTGATGGTGCATAGCCACCATGCCAAAGGTTATTTTACCCACCTAAGATGTCCAACTGGCTGTTTTTCCACAAAAGGCGTCTAGAGGATGCCCCAACTGGCTGTTTTACCCTCCCAAGCTGCCTAGCGACTGTGCCAATAGGTTATTTTACCTACTGAGCCTCCTAGCAACTAGGCCAACGAGCTTTTTACCCAACGAGGGTGACTAGAGACCCTAACAATGGGCTATTTTGCTAGCCAAAGGTTCTTCATGACCATGTCAACGAGTTGTTTCGCCCACTGAAAGTGCCTAACGACCTCGCCAACGAGCTATTTTGCCCACCGAAGGTGTTCAAGTGGCTATTTCTCCTACCAAAGGTGCCTACTGACCATTCTAATAGGTTATTTCACCCACCGAAGGTGCCTAATGACGGTGTCAATGGGCTGTTTTGTCCAACAAAGGTGCCTAGTGACCATTCAAATGGGCTATTTTGCCCATCGAAGATGCATAGCAACTTTGTCAGGAGGTTGTTTTGGCCACTATGGGTATCTGGTGATCGTGCCAATGGACTGTTTTGCCAACTAAGGATGCCTAGGGACTGTGCCAACGGGCTGTTTTACCCACCGAAGGTCCGCAGGGGGCTGTTTTCCCCATCGAAGGTGCCTAGTGACCATACCAACAGGCTGTTTTGCCCACCGAAGGTGCCTAACCACTATTCCAATGGGATGTTTTGCCCACCAAAGGTGCCTAGTGACCATGCCAATGAGTTGTTTGGCCCACCGCCAGTACCTAGCAACCTTGCCAATAAACTATTTTGCCCACCAAAGTTACCTAGCTCGTTGTTTTTCCCACAAATAGTTACCAACATGGTTGTTTTTCCCATCAAAGATGCCTAACAAACATGCCAATGGGCTTTTTTGCTTGCCGAAGGAGCCTATTGACTAGCCCATCGAAGTTGCGTAACAACCATGCGAACTGGCTGTTTTGTAAATTGAGGTTGCCTGTGATCGCGCCAATGGACAGTTTTGCCCATCGAGGGTGCCTAGGGACTGTGCCAATAGTCTGTTTTACCCACCAAAGGTGCCTAGCGACCATGCAAATGAACTATTTTGCCCACTAAGCTACCTAACCACCACGCCAACGAGCTTTTTTGCCCGTCGAGTGTGCCTATCAACTATGCCAGTAGGCTATTTTACCCATCGAAGGCTCCCAACAGGTTGTTTGGCCCACCGATGGTGCTTGCCAATAGTGCCAACGGGCTACTTTCCCATCAATTGTGTCCCAACGGGTTGTTTTTCCCACCAAAAGTGTCTAGTGACTGTGTCAACGGGCTATTTTACCCATCTAAGGTACCCAACAGGTTGTTTTTTCCACCAAATATGCCTAGCCACTATGCCAGTGGGATGTTTTTCCCCCTGAAGGTGCCTAATGAGCATGCCAATGGGTTGTCTCTCCCACTGAAGGTGCCTAGCGACCATATCAATGGGCTATTTTTCCCACCGAAGATCCCCAACTGGCTATTTTTTGGTCAAAGATGCCTAACAAACGTGGCAACGGGCTGTTTAGCCCACTGAAGGTGCCTAATGACCATTCGAACGGGATGTTTTGCCCATCTAAGATGCCTAGCAGCCATGCCAATGGGTTGTTTTGCCCACTAAGGGTACTTGGCGACCGTTACAATGGACAGTTTTGCCAACCATGGGTGCCTAGGGACTGTGCCAACAGTCTGTTTTACCCATCGAAGGTGCCTAACGGACTATTTTACCCACCAAAGGTGCATAGCGACAGTGTCAACGAGTTGTTTTACCCACCAAAGGTGCCCAACGGGCTGCTTTTCCCATCAAAGGCATCTAGACACTGTTCCAACTGGCTGGTTTTTCTACTGAAGGTTCCTAGTGACCATGCCAATGAGCTGTTTTACCCACCGAGAGTGCCTAGCAACCTAGCCAATGAGCTGCTTTGCCCACAGAAGGTGCTCAACTGGCTGTTTTTCCCATCAAAGGTGCTTATTGAACATGCCAACGGACTGTTTTGCCCACCGAAAGATCCTACTGACCATTTGAACAGGTTGTTTTGACGACTAAAGGTGCCTAACGACTATGTCAAAAGGTTATTTTGCCCAGCGAAGGTGCCTAGTAACCATTCAAACGGGTTGTTTTGCCCATCAAAGATGCCTAGCGATTGTGCCAACGGGCTATTTTGCCCACCGAGTGTGTCTGGTGACCGTGCCATTGTACTATTTTGCCCATTGAGGGTGCCTAGGGACTGTGTCAATAGTTTGTTTTACCCACTGAAGGTGCCCAATGGGCTATTTCTCCCATCGAAGGTGCCTAGCGACTCATGCCAATGAGTTGTTATGCCCACCGAAGGTGCCCAACAGGCCGCTTTTCCCACCAAAATTGCCAAGCTACCATTCCAACGGGTTGTGTTTACCCATCGAAGGTGCCTAGTGACTATGCCAACGAGTAGTTTTGCCCAGTGATGTTGCCTAGCCACCTTGCCAATGAGTTCTTTTGCCCATCGAGGGTGCCTAGTGACCTTGCCAATGAGCTATTTTACCCACTGAAGGTATCCAACTGATTGTTTTTCCCACCAAAAGTGCCTATCAACGTGCCAACGGGCTGTTTTGCCAACCGAGGGTGCCTAGTAACCTTTAGAATGGGTTATTTTGCCCACTAAAAGTGCCTGGTGACCATTCTAACGGGCTGCTTTGCCCATCGAAGATGCCCAGCGACTGCGTCAATGGACTATTTTTTCCACCGAAGGTGCCTAATGACTGTGCCAACGGGCTATTTTGCCTAACGAAGGTGCCCAACAGGTTGCTTTTCCCACCGAAGGTGCCTAGCCACTGTTTAAACGGGCTGTTTTACTCACTGAAGATGACCAACTGGATATTTTTCCACAAAAGGTGTCTAGCGGATGTCCCAACTGGCTGTTTTGCCCGCTGAGGGCTCCTAGTGACCATGCCAACTGGCTATTTTACCCACCCAAGCTACCTAGTGACCATGCCAATGGGCCGTTGCCATGCCAACTAGCTGTTTTAACCACTGAAGGTGCCCAACAGGATTTTTTTCTACCGAAGGTGCCTAGCCACCATGTGAATGGGCTGTTTTGCCCAAAGAAGGGGCCTAGTGACCATGTCAACGAGTCGTCTCTCCCACCGATGGCGCTTAACGACTGAGCCAATGGGTTGTTCGTCCCATCAAATGTGCCTAACAACCATGACAACAGTCAGTTTTTCCCACCAAATGTACCTAATGACCTTTCGAATTGGTTATTTTGCTTACCAAAGGTACCTAACGACCTGTGCCAATGGGCTATTTTGCCCACCGAAGGTGCGTAATGACCATTCAAATGGGCTATTTTGTCTATTGAGTATGCCTAGCGACCACGTCAATAGGCTATTTTGCCCATTGAGGGTGTTTAGGGATTGTGCCAATAGGCTATTTTACCTACCGAAGGTGCCCAACATGCTATTTTTCCCGACTAAGATGCCTAGAGAACAATTCAATGGGCTGTTTTGCCCATTAAAGTTGCCCAACAGGCTACTTTTCCCACCAAAAGTGCATAGCCACTATGTCAATAGGTTGTTTTGCCCACCCGAAGATGCCCAACTGGCTTTTTTCCACTAAAGGTGTCTAGCGAACGTCCCAACAGGCTGTTTTTCCAGTCAAGCGTGCCCAAAAACCATGCCAACGAACTGTGCCAACGGGTTGTTTTGCCCACTAAGCCACCTAGCGACCATGCCAACAGGTTGTTGCCCAATGAGGGTGACTAGAGAACTTGCCAACGGGCTATTTTTCCAGCCAAAGGTCCTTAGTGATCATGCCAACGAGTTATTTTTCCCACCAAAGGTGCCTACTGACCATTCGAATGGGATGTTTTGTCCATCGAAGATGCTTATCAACCGTGGTAATGGACTGTTTTGCCCAATGAGGGTGCCTAGCGATCGTGCCAACTTGCTATTTTTCCCACCCAAGCTTCCTAACGACTGTACCAATGGACTGTTTTGCCCACTGAGTTGCCGTGCGATCATGCTAACAAGTTGTTCTGCCCATCGAGGGTGCCTAGCGACCGTGCCAATGGGCTATTTTACCCACTGAAGGTGCCCAGTGGGTTGTTTTACCTACCGATGGTGCCTAGCAACCCTGCAAACGGTTGTATTCCCACCAAAGGTATGGACTATTTTTTTCGCTAAAGATGTCTAGAGACCTTGCTAACGGGCTATTCTGCCCACCGAAGGTCCCTAACGAGCTGTTTTTCCCACCAAAGGTGCGTAGCGACCTTGTCAATTGGTTTTTTTTAACACCGAAGGTGCCAAACTGGTTGTTTTTCCCATCAAAGGTGCCTAACAAATGTACCAACGGGCTGTTTTGCCCACTAATGGTGCCTATTGACCATTCGAATAAGTTGTTTTGTCCATTGAAGATGCCTATCAGCCGTGCCAATGGGTTCTTTTTCCACTGATTGTGCCTGGCGACCTTACTAATCGACCGTTTTGCCTACCTAGGGTGCTTAGGGACTGTACCAACGGTCTATTTTATCCATTGAAGATGCCTAATGGGCTATTTTTCCCAACGAAGATGCGTAGCAAATGTGCCAACTAGTTGTTTTGCCCATCAAAGATTCCTAACGGGATGCTTTTCCCATCGAACACACCTAGCCACCATTCCAACGGGTTGTTTTGCCCACTGAAGCTGACTAGTGACCATACCAACGAGTTGTTTTGCCCACCGAGAGTGCCTAGCAACCTTAGCAACGAGTTGTTTTGCTCACAGAAAGTGCCCAACTGGCTATTTTTCAAACCAAAAGTGTCTATCGCAAAAGGTTAATGTGATATTTTGACCACCGAAGGTGCCTAGTGACCTTTCGAATGGGTTGTTTCACCCACCGAAGGTGCCTAATGACTTGTGCCAATGGGCTATTTTGCCCGCTGAAAGTATATAGTGACAATTCTAACGGGTTGTTTTACCGATTGAGGATTCCTAGTGATTGTGCCAACTAGCTGTTTTGCCCATCGAGGGTGCCTGGCTACTATGCCAATGAACTGTTTTATCCACTGAGGGTGCTTAAAGACTATGCCAATGGGCTGTTTTATCCACCGAAGGTGCCCAACATGCTGTTTTTCCCACCGAAGGGGCCTAGTGACCATGCCAACAGACTGACTTGCTCACGAAAGGTTTCCTAACGCGTTGTCTTTCCCACTGAAGGTGGACATCCACCGTTACCAATAGGCTGTTTTGCCCACCGAAGACACCCAACTAGCTATTTCTCCACCAAAGGTGTCTAGCGAACGTCCTAATGGGTTGTTTTGCTCGTCGAAGGTGCCTAGTAACCGTACTAACTTGCTATTTTGCCCACCCAAGCTGCCTAAAGACCATACCATCGGGATGTTTTTCCCACTTACCTACCTAGTGACCATGCCAATAGGTTGTTTTTACGTAATGAGGATGCCTACAAACCTTACGAATGGGCTGTTTTGCCCACCGAAGGTGCCTAATGATTATGCCAATGGGCTACTTTCCTACAAAAGTGGGTGCCCAACAGGTTGTTTTACCCACCGATGGTGCCTAGTAACCTTGCCAACAGACTATTTTCCTACCAAAGGTGTGCCAACAGGCTATTTCTTCAACCAAAGGTGTGTAGTGACCATGCCAACAAGCTATTTTGCCCACTGAAGGTGCCTAACATCCGTGTCAATGAGTTGTTTTACCCACTAAAGGTGCCCAATGGGCTGTTTTTCACATCGAAGTTACCTAGCCATCGTTTTAACTCGCTGTTTTGCCCACGAAGGTACATAGTGACCAAGCCAATTAGTTGTTTTTCCCACTAAGGGTCCCTTGAGACTCTACCAACGGGTTGTTTTGCCCACTAAAGGTGCTTAGTGACCTGTCAAACAGGATGTTTCAGCTATCGAAGGTAGCTAACGACCATGCCAACAGGCTGTTTTGCCCATGAAAGGTGCCCCACTAGCTGTTTCTCCTATAAAAGGTGCCTAGCGAACGTGCCAACAGGCTGTTTTGCCCACCGAAGGTGCCCAATGGGCTATTTTTCCCACTAAAGGTGCTTATCGAACATGCCAATAGGCTATTTTTCCCACCGAAGGTGCCTAGTAACTTTTCGAATGGTTTTTTTCAACAACTGAAGGTGCTTAAAGACCGTGCCAACGGATTGTTTTGTCCACTAATGCTGGCCAGGGACTATACCAACGCATTGTTTTACCCACTGAGGGTGCCTAAGAACCCTGCCAACTAGCTATTTTACACACCGAAGGTGCCCAACAGGCTGTTTTTCCCACTGAGGTTGCCTAACAATCGTGCCAATGGGTGTTTTACCAACTGAAGGTACCCCACTAGCTGTTTCTCCCCCAAAAGGTGACTAGCGAATGTTCCAACGGGTTGTTTCGCCCACCAAAGGTGCCCAACTGGCTGTTTTTTCTACCAAAGGTGCCTATCGAACATGGCAACGGGTTCTTTTGCCCACTGAAGGTGCCTAGAGACCTTTCGAACGGGTTGTTTCACATAGTGAAGGTGCCTAAACACCATGCCATCGGGCTATTTTGCCTATCATAGGTGGCTAGTGACCTTTAGAATGGGCTGTTTTGTCTATTAAAGATGACTAGCGATTGCACCAACGAGCAATTTTGTCCATCAAAGGCACTTGACGACTGTGCCAATGGACTACTTTGCCCATGAGGGTACCTAGGTACTATGCCAACGAGCTGTTTTACCCACCGAAGATGCCCAACAGGCTTTTTCTCCACCGAAGTTACCTAGGGACTGTGCCAACTGGCTGTTTTGCCCACCGAAGGTGCCGAATAGCCTGCTTTTCCCACCGAAGGTGGCTAGTCACCTTTCCAACGAATTGTTTTGCCCACCGAAGGTGCCTATTGACCTTGCCAACGAGTTGTTTTGCCCACCGAGGGTGCCTACTGACCTTGCCAACGAATTGTTTTGCCCACCGAAGGTGCACCACTGGTTGTTTTTCCCACCAAAGGTGCCTACCAAACTTGCCTAGCGACCATTCGAATGGGCAGTTTTGCCCATCGACGATGCCTAGTGATTATGCCAATGGGCTATTTTCCCCACCAAGGGTGCCTGGCGACCGTACTAATGGACTTTTTTTCCCATTGAGGGTGGCTAGGGACCGTGCCAATGGGCTATTTTTCCCACCAAAGGTGCCTAATGAACATGCCAAGGAGATCTTTTGCCCACCGAAGGTGCCCAACGGGTTGCTTTCCCACCGAAGGTGCCTAGCCACCATTACAGCGTGCTGTTTTGCCCACCAAAAATGCCTAGTGAATATTCCAACGAGTTGTTTTGCCTACCGAGGGTGCCTAGCAACCTTACCAATGGGCTATTTTGTCCACCAAAGGTGTCCAACTGGTTGTTTTTCCCACAGAAAGTGCCTATCAAACTTGTCAATGGGCTGTTTTACCCACCGAAGGTGCCTAATGACTATTCGAACGGGCTGTTTTGCCCCTCAAAGATGCCTAGCGACCATGCTAATAGACCATTTTGCTCACCGATGGTGCGTGGAGATCGTGCCAATGGACAGCTTAACCTAGTGAGCGTGCCTAGGGACTATGCCAAAGGTGTATTTTACCCACCAAAGGTGCCTAGTGTCCGTGAACGAGTTGTTTTGCCCATCGAGGGTGCCTAGTGACCTTTCCAACGAGCTGTTTTGCCCGCCAGAGGTGTCCAACTAGTTGTTTCTCCCACCAAAGGTGCCTATCGAACGTGCCAAAAGGCAGTTTTACCCATCGAAGGTTCCTAGTGACCTTTCGAATGGGATGTTTCATCCATCGAAGGTGCCTAACGATCACTGCCAATGGGTTGTTTTGCCCACCAAAGTTACCTAGTGACCATTCAAATGGGCTGTTTTGCCCATCAAAGATGCCTAGCGACCGTGCCAAGGGGATCTTTTGCCCATCGAAGGTGCCTGGTGACCGTGCCAATGGACTATTCTGCCCACTGAGGGTCCCTAGGGACTGTGCCAATGAGCTGTTTTTCCCACCGAAGATGCCTACTGACCAAGCCAACCGACTGTTTTGCTGCCGAAGGTACCCAATGGGATGCTTTTCCCATCAATGGTGTATGGCCACAGTGAGAAAGGCTATTTTGCCAGCCGAAGATGTCCAACTGGTTGTTTTTCCACAAAAGGCATCTAGCAGATGTCCCAATGGGCTGTTTTACCTACCGATGGTGCCTAGCGACCGTGCTAACTTGCTATTTTCCCACCCAAGCTACCTAGCTACCATGCCAACGGGTTGTTTTGCCCACTGAAGGTGCCTAGTGACCATTTGAACGGGTTATTTTACCCATCGAAGATTCCTAGAGACTTTGTCAAGAGGCTGTTTTGGCCATTGAGGGTGTCTCGCGATTCTGCCAATGAACTGTTTTGCCTACTGAGGATGCCTAGGGACTGTGCCAACGGGTTGTTTTACCCACCAAAGGTGTGCAAGGGGTTGTTCTTCCCACCGAAGGTGCCTAGCGACGGTGCCAATAGGCTGTTTTACCCACCGAAGGTGCCTAGTGACCATTTGAATGGGCTATTTTACCCATCAAAGATGCCTGGCGACTTTGCCAAGAGGCTGTTTTGGCCACCGAGGTTGTCTCGCGATCGTGTCAACAGACTGTTTTGCCCACTAAGGATGCCTAGGGACTATTCCAACGGGCTGTTCTACCCACGAAAGGTGTGCAAGGGGTTGTTCTTCCCACCGAAGGTGCCTAGCGACCTTGCCAACGGGCTATTTTACCCACCGAAGGTGCTTAACCACCATTCCAACAGGCTATTTTGCCCACCAAAGGTGGCTAGTGACCGTGCCAACGAGTTGTTTAGCCCACCGATGGTACCTAGCAACCTTACCAACAAGCTGTTTGGCCCACATAAGGTGCCCAGCTGGTTGTTTTTCCCATAAAAGGTGCTTAATGATCGTGTCAATGAGCTGTTTTGCCCATCGAAGGCGCACAACATGGTTGCTTTTCCCGTCAAAGGTTCCTAACCAACATGTCAATGGGCCATTTTGCCCAACAAAGGAACACAGTGACCATTCGAAAGGGCTGTTTTGCCCATCGAAGATGCATAGCAACCTTGCCAGTTGGCTGTTTTGCCCACTAAGGTTGCCTGACGACCATGCCAATGGACGGTTTTGCCATTAAGGGTACCTAGGGACTGTGCCAATAGTCTATTTTACCCATTGAAGGTGCCCAATGGGTTGTTTTTCCCACCAAATATGCCTAGTGATAGTAGAAACGATCTATTTTGCCCACTGAGCTACCTAACCACCATGCCAACGGGCTGTTTTGCCTATTGAGTGTGCATAGTGACCATGCCAACGGGCTATTTTACCCATCGAAGATGCCCAACGGGTTGTTTTGCCCACCGATGGCGCCAAACAACCATGGCAACGGGCTGTTTTTAACCAAAGGTGTGCCAACGAGCTGTTTTTCCCACCAAAGGTGTCTAGCGACGTGCCAACGGGATATTTTTCCTACCGAAGGTGCCCAACGAGCTGTTCTTCCCACCAAATACACCTAGCCACTGTGCCAGCGGGATGTTTTTCCCACATAAGGTGCTTCGTGACCATGCCAACGGGTTGTCTCTCCCGCCGACGTTGCCTAGCGACTGGGTCAACGGGCTGTTTTCCCACTGAAGGTCCCCAGCTGGCTATTTTTCCCATCAAAGGAGCCTAATAAATGGGCCAACAGGCTGTTTTGTCCACTGAAGGTACTATTGACCATTCGAACGGCTTGTTTTTCCTATTAAAGATGCCTAGCTGCCATGCCAATGGGTTGTTTGCCTATCGAGGGTGCCTGGCGACCTTGCCTGTTGGACCCCATTTTCGAAGCCCAACAATCCATTCGAATATCAAACAATGTTTGATTGGGGTCTTGGGATGAATTTTGAGAAGACTATTCAGGACAATCACGGGAGGGTGGGGGAAAGAAAAGTGAAAGGTATCATATTTATATGTATAAAAAAAATCTCAGCGTGGCAACAAAGGAGTGTTCGCCGTGGCGAGCTATAGGTTTGCCGCGGCGAACCCATGGAGTTATCTCCATGAACTCCTCGGGAAAAGTTTACGACGGCGTAAGTTATTCTTCGTCGTGATGAAGACGCCTTCAAAAAGGTTCGCCGTAGGGAAACAAACATTTTATACAAATACATACATTCAAATCTAACCATCCAACCTAACCACAAGCTAACATAATCATACACAAATGGAATTTCAATTCATCATTTCCTTATTAATTTAAAGAGTTTGAGCAAGTACATATCATCATACACATCAAAACATAAAACAAAATACATAAGGATGCTCAGTGTTGATATGCTTATAAAGCTAACCAAAATCACTAATTTAGTACAAAATTCTCTAACTTCCTTGGAGTTTTTAATGCCTTGCAATGATCAACGATCTTTTCACTCTACACCTAAGGAGTGGAGAGTAATTAGGGTGAGCAGCGAAGCTCAGTGGCTTATACATTTATAGCCATTGGCATTGAGCCATACATTCGAGCATAATTACATATATATATATATAACAATTCAATACTTAGCAAGTTGAAACTCATTACTCATATTTACTAAGATGTCACCATAAAGGATATGTCATGTAATTTATCCATCACAACATAACACTCAATTATGCATCATGCTTGACAAATCGATGATGAAATGCACAA
>JAOQML010118445.1:0-21560 GCA_027568935.1 Erythroxylum urbanii
CTTTTCTCATTCTTCAAATCATCTTTGCTAATCCTTTTTAAAGAGGAATCTTTATTTCCTTTAGTTTTCTTTTTCCATATCCTTCTAATCTTTCTTGAAATGAAAGATAGTTCTTCTTCATCTTTACTTGATCAGATTCACTACCATCGTCATTCCTGATTTCTTCAATCTTTAATTCTTTTGAAGACGAGCTTCTATTTTTCTATATTTTCTGATTTTTTAAACCAGTCTTCAATGCAATATATTTGTCCCTTTTGGGTTTATCTTCCACATCAAGCTCCACTTTATGGATTTTCAGTGAACGAAGCAATTCACCTAGCTTAAGCTTGCTTAAATCTTTGGCCCCTTGTATTGTTGGTACTTTGGGTCTCCATCTTTTTGGAAGACTTCTGAGGATCTTTTTGACATGATCTTGACTATCGTAGATTCTCCCAAGAGCTTTAAGTCCATTAATGATTGTTTGAAATTGCCAAACACATTTGATCAATAGACTCATCATCCTTCATCTTGAACAGCTCATGCTGATGAACAAAAGTACCAATCTTGGATTCTTTCACCTGGTTTGTGCCTTCATGTGCAATGGCTAATGTGTCCCAAATTCCTTTTTAGATTCGCATCCATGAACCTTATCATATTCACTTCTGCTTAAGGCACCACTTAAAAATAACTTGGCCTTTGAATTTGATTGAACACGAGCTTTCTGATCAACTAACCATTCATCATGAGAAATACTTTTCCCTTCGTAGTTTGTTGGAATATATAGACCACTTTCAATGATATCCCAAAGATCAGTGTGTGTGGATTCTATGAAGAGCTGCATTATGTCCTTTCAATAATGATAATCTTCACCATTAATTGCAGGAGGTCTTGTGACTGAGGCACCTTCAGCTATAAAAACATGTGATTCAGTTATGGATATTTGTCCTCACTTTGTAACAGTATTTCTTGGGAACTTTGCTCTTATATCAACTGAAGCAAATCACTTGTTATTATAGAAATCACATAATATATAAGAATACACAAGAAGGGGGGTTGAATTATGATAAATCGTCTAAGATTGAAATCTTTAAAAACTTTTTGATTTTCATGAAAGATTCAGACAATTTACAGAACAACGCCCTTAATTTGTTTGAGTAATGCAACAGTAAAAGTAGTATCTATTCTTCTAACAACATGAAATTAAAGAGATAAGGGTTAGAGAATATGACACCGCGATTTATATTGGTTCACCCTTAACCTCAGTCCTCAAAGTATATATGAGATTTCAGTATCTCTTTCAACTTTTACAAGTATTATTTCATACTTCTAGAGCCTCTTCAAGTCTCTTTCACAAAGTATTCTTTATCCGCTATCTTAGCCTCTTTAGGCTTTGGCCTTCCCTTTCACTAAAATTTTTTTGAGTTTTCTAAACTCACGTTACATGTCGACTTGATCTCTCTTCTTTCTTCTTTTCACTCAAGCTATTTTTTACAGTATCGTAAGTAAAGAATTGAGAGTTGAAGGTTCAAAGTTGTAAGGTTATGTCTTGTGTATATTGTATATTTTTTTTGTTTATGACTATAAGTGATATTTATAGTCTAAATCTCCAATGTCTTGAAAACTACTTGTAGAATCTTCAGAGATCAGTTGTTAGTTGAGTCCTGTAACTAACTCCAACTAACTAACTAACTGTTGTTGTAAGTTGTTCTTCAATTATAATGTCTTAATTTGTTTTGTATAATTCGTCTTATGTCTTTGCTTCGTCTGATGTCTTCGCTTCGTCTAATGAATTCGTTTCATCTAATGACTTCGTTTCGTCTAATGACTTCCTTTGTCTAATAACTTCGCTTTGTCTAATGACTTTGCTTCATCTGATGACTTTGCTTTGTCTAATGACTTCGCTTCGTCTAATGACTTTGCTTCCTCTGATGACTTCGCTTCGTCTAATGACTTTGCCTCATTTGATGACTTTGTTTGAACATCATCTTAACTTGATGATTTGTTCCTCTTACATTTATCTGCACACTTAACAAACTCATCAAAACAGTTCACACACTCTTCTATTATTATTATTATTTGACTTTTTATCAAAATCAATAGAAGGAGTGAAGTCTCCTTGACTTAACAGTTTCTATGCCTAAAAGCTTAAACCATAAATTCACTGCCTAGTAAACTTAATGTCTTTGAAATAAATTCACAAATCATAACTCACAACCCAGTTAAATAATGAAGTAAAGATTGAAAGAAGAAAGATGAAAATGATAAGAAAGAAGATTAAAGTCTAAAAACATAAATACCTTAATCCTTATATCGATGAAAGTTTGAAAAGTGAAAAGAAAAATACCCTTAATCGACTAATCCTTGCAACTTCTCTATTTGTTACTAAAGAGGTTGAACAAAAATACAAAACTAAAAAGTTATTGAAGAGATTGAGTTTGAATGGAGGTGGAAACATGTCTAAGATTGAACAAAACTATAAGTGTCAATAAAAAGTTGCAGTTTGGTTGGATATAGAGTTTGAAAAATAAAAAATTGAAGAAGAAAGTGAAGAAGATAAGTTTATATTTTTTTTACCAGTTAAGGTTTAGAAAAAAATCAAATATTTTTAATTTATAACTTTTATCAATATAAACTGAGTCAAACAACTAATCAGTTCTTAATTTACCCAAAGAACCTACTGGTTTGGTTTGGTTTTAAAATCTTTGTTTTATTTTATTTATTAGTCAACATTTTTATTGTAATTGAGTTGTAACTTAATTATAAAGCCTAAACCATGTTACAATTATTTCAAATTTTAGTTATTTTTTAGACATATTATATTAGAAATTTTACATTATAAATATATTTCTGTATAAATAAAAATATAAATAATATTTTGTAGTTTTTTTAGTTTTCTATTTGGGTTAGGACATGGTATATGGTTAAGTTCTAATCTGATTAGGATTCCTTATATTTCTAATATGATTAGGATTCCTTATGATATGCAATGAAATAGAATTCCTAGAATCCAAAGTTAAAGTAATATTAGTTAGTGTTTTAATCCCTATTACACATGATAAGGAATGCTCCTTTAGGTCTCTAGTTTTATCTTACTTTTAAGGTTCTAGTTCTTAGGGATTTTATTCCTATAAAAAGCTATCTTATTGATGTAATTCATGGGTCATCAATATAGAAATCAATTTAAGAGTTTTCTTCACTTTTTGTGAGAATTTCCTCTTGGTTCTTTAGCTAGAACATAATATGATCTTATTAAACCAAATTATGGCTATGAAAATTTATATAACGTTGATTCTAATCAAAGTATTTCATTAGAGTCAAGTTTTCTTGATTCATTTGAAGATGATCATAGGTTTTTAATTCCTTGTGAGTCAATTTTTAAGTGGTTTCATCCTTTTTCCTATTTGTGATTATGTCCTTCATCATCTATCTATCCAATTATTTCTATCCTTAATTTCTTTTCAACCTAACATTAATTTTTTTAGAAATATAAACAAATAAATCCTTGAAAGGCAAGCAAAAAGAATATAAGAGAGTTGTCAATTATAGACCATGAAGCTCCTAGGATAAGAACAATTAATACTTAACAAACTCTGATATAACTATGACATATTCACTCATTTCATTATGCATTGAGGTTTTACACTTTCCATATGTCACATAGATAATTTTTATCTTTAAATTTGTTCTTGAAGAGGTTGATATAGACTCTAATCCTCTACATAAGTTTCCTGTCAAATTTTTACTTATCCCTAATGGTGTCATGGAAGATTCACCTATTCCTCTCATCCTATATAGTTTTAACAAGATATGAAAAGGTTAAGCAAAAGTACCATTTCTTGGCATCATTAGCGTGTTTAATGTTAGAACACCATTTAGTTATCTATATCCAGTTCCTTGGGGATTTAGATATGTTACATTTACTTAGCATCTTCTTCTAGTTTCCTTGGCATAATCACATTGAAAAAAAAAATAAAAGAATGATGCTTTCTTCAGCCCTTTTGAATAGAATGCATCAGTTAGGTAGGATCAAGAACTTAGCCAATCTGTCAACTACAGGTAGCTTGCATTTCATGGTCATCATTAAGGTAATGGATGCACAAGGTAGTAAGTTCTTGAAAAAAAATAACCTTATTCTATGGGATCTTAAAATTATTTCCTGGAAAAAACTTTTTACAAGAATGATTGGTAAAGTTTCCTGATGTTGTGCTTTTCTAGATTATGACATCCTCTTCATCTTTGAAGCTAGTTTGGATGATTTATAAGCTAATGAAGTTAAGAATTAGAGTTTCTCTAATGATTTCCTTGTTGGCAACTACTATAGCTATTGTTTCCTCTTGCTGTACCAGTGATTTGAGGGTTGTTACAAAGCTCTAGTTATCTAGTAGCCTTATAGACAACCAATTGTTGTGCGAAACTTTATTGTTTTCCCATTGCCAATTAGATTCACAAACTCCAACCTGATCTTATCCCTAATTTTTATGAGGAATTTCATTATTGTGGAAGTAGTTGCTCTGAGTTGAAAGTTCCATATGCTTTTTCCATTAATGTAGAATTAATGTATACATTCAGACCACAAGGTTTGTTTATCCTCTAGTAATCTCCAAACTCTTTTAGTAAAAATATGTTCAATGTTTTAAGGGGAATAAGGCTTAGGCCAACTTCATCCTTTGGAGTGCGTACTTTAGTTCACTTAATTATATCCTTCTTTTCCATTTCCTTTCTACTTGACCATACGAATTTCTTAAAAATCTTATCAATGGTTTTTATGATAGAAATTGGAAAAGCAACATCAGCAGCCGAATAAACGTTGATGAAACTCAACACTGATGTAATGAGTTGTGCTCCGTTAGCAAGAGGTAGTTTTTTGACACCCTAACTTGTTACACTACTATTGATTTTATCAAATAAAGTTGATAAATCTCTTAAAGCCATTCTTGAATTAAACATTGTAATGCCAAGGTATGGCATAGGAAAATGATGTAGCTTAAGGCTAATGATTGCCTTAATGTTTTGTTCCTAATTCATTGCACTTTTAGATAAGTAAATTTCACTCTTGCTGTAGTAAACCTCAAACCCCAAAAGTCTGTTGAACATTTTAAGAACAGTCTGTTATGCCCAAAATAAGTTCTAAAAATACCTAGGCTATCCTACTCACAAGTATACGAGGTAGTTGTAGTTGATTACCCACAGTCGTCTCCCATAAAGGTGAAATTGGTCCACTCAAATTGACCTTGAACAAAAAAAAAAACAGATGCAATCCTAAACATTATATCCCAATTTATTGAGTGAAGGATTTAAAGAAAATCACAAAATTAGACTGAAAAGTAAACGAAATTAATCGAAATGGAAAATTTTTTAGAATTAATTTCACTAATTTAATCTCGTATGTGTGATTAAGGGAAAATAATTAGGTAGTCGTCTTACTAAAATTAACAATTGGGTTCTAAGATCGACTCAAATAATAAACTAAGTCTAACTTTCATTTTTGACAATATATCATCCAAATTAATTATGAAAACCTGACTATTAATTACAACTTAAGTTAATATATTTCTAGTTCTTAACCTAAGCATCTATAGTTTCTCGTTCCATATCAAACTTCTTCTCTTGATCCTTCGTTTAATACCAAAATGATGTAAAGTTTGGTCATACTATTACATCCATTTAGTTTAGAAACTATAGCAAATATAAGACAACATCACAGTCCCTCAATCATGCATATTTAACTAAATTTTCTACATTAATCCTCAAGAAAAAGAGATCAACCCATCATGAAAACAACAAGATTCATCATATTCAAATACTTCAATCCCATCTTAATCAGTGTAAGAGAGGTATTACAGTAATAACCAAGTGAATAACTAAAATGAACTATCAAAAGTTATGAGAGTGTGAGTCTATCAACTAATAGAGGAATAAGTTTAGTAAAACAATAAAGAAATAATAAATAGAATAAGCAAATAGTATAAGAGAAGTATTAAAGCAATAAATCAAGTGAATAACTAAAATGAACTTTCAAAAGTTAACAGAGTGTGAGTCTATCAACTAACAGAGCAATAAGTTCAGTAAAACAATAAAGAAATAATAAATAGAATAAACAAACAAGTGTTCAAATAAGAGAGTTGCGGTAATCTCCTACACTCTCAAGCTGTCAGCATTGGCTCTCGCCCTTTTCTCCTGCTTGGTTCTCACCTAGATAATCAGATGCTCAAGCTGTTTCAACCTCTCTGTTGTTCTTCTTCTTCACCTCGCCTAACCGGTCTCTACTTTCTCTCCTCTCTTCTTTGTCTTCTTTCTTTCTCTCTTTTTTTTTACCCCCAAATGAGTCTGTGGGGTGTGTAATGATAGAATAAGTTAGAATATGCCACCACCCTCCTCTCCTATTTCTATTTGCAGTCTCATTTTAGGTCTAGGTTTTCAAACTTTCAACCTACAAATGCCATGTAATAAGTAGAAGAATTAGAGGAAAGACATGTCATGGGAGTGACTTTGTTTGTCATCCCTGTGAGGGCTGGTGGTGGTGCAAGTTTAGTCACCACTGTGACTAACTTATTTAGTCACCACCTTTCTTTATTCTTTTTTATTTTCATGCAAAATTCACAAAATAATCTAATTAACATGTATCCAATATTCACATCATTTTCACTCAACTCATCCCTCATTTGGATTAAAACATAAGAATTTGTAACCAAAATCAATATATGAAGGCAAGCAAAGTCAATAGAAATTAGACACAACAATTCCACCACATTTAAACTATACTTATCCTAAAGCAAAATAAAGAACACTAGACTATAAAAGAACAAATAATAAAAACAAATTTTTCAAACAATAGTCAAAGATATCAATGATAATATCAATAAACGTAACTTGAGAACTTGAAACTCATAATATTCCATAAATTGACTATTCTCTACATGCTTAGCAAAAATCAAGAAGTACTTTAATTCAAAGAACCATCAACAAGTTTGATAGACACCCACTCCACTCTCCATCCTCTTAAGCATTCAAAGGTAGGATATATCACTTATAATTCATTTCATGTAAGAGATCTACCGTAGGCTAGCTTACTAATCCAATCTCCACCATTCATATCAAACACAAAAATCAATCTGAAAGTCTTTATTTTGGCTATAATGGGGCTGGGCTAAGGGTAGGAAAAAGGAAAATCACAGTTTAAAACCACAGAACAAATTGAGTATTTAAAGTAATACAAATAATGAAGCATAAAACACTCAATTCTTTCCCTTCAAGTTAACAAGGTTATCACTCCCCTTTTTAGCTCTCTCCTCTTCATTTTTTGCTTACTTTCTCTTCCTTCCTTTTCCTTTTCTATTTCTTTTTTTCTTTTCTCTTTTTTCTTTCTTTCTTTTCTTCTTTCTTTTTTATATTTTTATATTTAAAACAAAATCAAGTTTAGGAGAGGTAAAATTTAGAGGAGAGATACAAATTATTACAACCATACCTATTCCTAACTTAAAAGCCAACTTTATCCTATGAGTCCCTTACACTTATTTAAGCAATTATTCCCTAAGCCCAATCATACCCATTCAAATGCTCAATTCGTCCTTATGGTAGGTATGATGAAAAAGTTAAATAATCAAGGTTGAGGCTCACATTTGGGTTTAAAGAAGAAATGGTTAATGTGAAGCTTAAAAGGGGTTCACTAAGGGTAAAATTACGGTGGCTTTTTAAGCAAAAAGGGTATGTCCTAATTGCCTTCCTCATTTCAATATTTGCATAAGATTAAGTAATCTGAACTAGTATTTGCAAGCAAGTTCTAGATTTCTATAATCATGAAAGAACAATCTCAGCAAAGAATACTTGAATTTGGTGTTTTGGTGTTAAATATTTCAAAAAGGGCTCAAATTCTTACCAAATGAAAAGTTTCATTTGTCTATCATAATAATCTAATGTCCCTTTAATCGAAATCCAAGTCAATCAACCTAAACGTGTAAGTATACTCATTCACTCATATTATGCATTTCTAATTTAGATTGAGTTCATTTAGTAACCACGCATCTCTAACTATAAATGGAAAAAACACATAATTATAAAAAAAATAATTTTTAAAAAACTAATACTCCCCCCCCCATACTTAAACATCACATTGCTCCTAATGTGACACAAAAGAGTAGACAAGGGATCTAAAACACAAAATAATATGAGCAATGACAAGCATTAAAACTAAAAGACATTAAACTAACAAGTATAAAAATTAATAAAAAGAATAAAGATAGAAATATGATACAAAAGTGTGGGCTAAGTTAATGCGGTATGGAGCATGGCTTCCTACATTAAGGAGTGGAGAATAGCTGTAAGGAAAGACAAATAGAAGAGATTGAAAAGCAGGCCTGTGCACACAAAACAAACAAATTAAGTCAAGTTTCACTAAAAAGGAATAACAAACACATAATGAAAAAAACAGAACATAAATTATTTAGGTTGCTTTCTATTTAACACTTCTTTAATGTCTTTTAGCTAGACACCTCAACCTTCATGCTCAAGGTGGAGCGCCCAAAGTGACTGACTCCACTATTTTCTTCTCTTTAGTAATTGACAACTCTTATCAATTTCTTTCACCAAGCCTAGCTTAAGGCATTCTTCACCAATAGTAGTAGTAGGAATGTGTTTAACATAAAAGATTGAAAATTCTATTGTTTCTTCTAATACAGTCATGCTCAGTTTCCCGTTCTTCACATCAATCAAGGTATTGGTAGTGCTCATAAAAAGGCCTCCCTAGGAGTATCGTGTCCTCCTTGCCTTATTGTTTAACCTCTTTTGTCTAAGACCACAAAGTCTAGAGGGACAATCAATCCCCTAACCTTTACTAACACTCTTCCATTATTCCTTTCATATAACGGATTGACCTATCAACTAACTGTAAGCACATATTGGTAGGTATTAACCATCCCAGATCTAGTTTCTCATAAATAGAGTAAGGCATAAAGTTTATACTCGCTCCAAGGTCAAGCATACCCTTAACCTCATCGCCATTACCCATTGATACTACACAAGAAAACTCCCTGGGTCCTTCAATTTGGGGGGTAATTGCTACTGAAATACTGCACTTGCAACCTCTGAAACTATCACCTTCTCTTTTGGTTTAAACTTTTGTTTTTTGGTGCTCAGTTCCTTAAAGAACTTCATATAAGTTAGAATGTTTCTAATCACACTTAACAAAGGCAGATTAATATTAACTTTAGAAAACATGTTATATTGATCAGAAAATTACTTATCTTGTTTTGAGTCCTTAAGGCAGCGCAGATATAGGATCAATGGTCTATAAGAATTAGTCACCTTATGTAATCTTGGTCCTTCATTGCATTCAGTTGCATGCCCCAATTTTTCACCTTTCTAAATGTGACTTGAAAAGTTGTCGTGCTAATTTCTTTCTTCATTCTACTCACCTTGTTTATTAGTGAGTCTCTTCTCCTCTTAATTACCTGTACCAGATAGATTAGAAGGGATCTCAACATGATTTTTAATCACCTTACTACTTCTTAAAATATTAACTGCTTGGGCTTGCTTAAGTTGACTGGGCAACTTCCCTTTTTGATTATTGTGCATTTGAGCAGCGAGTTAGCCTATTTGGATCTCAATCCTCTTCAAAGACACCTTTAAAGAATTGAATCTCTTATTGTTCGTATCCTAATTTTGAGTTGTGATCTGAATAAATGCATTCGGGCTTTCCTCCATAAAAGGCTTGCTTAGTAGGTTTTAAAGTAAGGATTTCCCTTGGTAATAATTTGACCTCTGAAAATTTTGGTATTGTGGTTGGGGCTGTACTAGTGGATTATTGTTCTTCTATGAAAAATTAAGGTGGTTTCTCCAACTAGGGTTAAAAATATTTGAATAGAGGTCATTTTGCTCCCTTGGCTGAAAACCTTTAGTGAGTTCACTTGTTCTTACCCATCTATAAAAGGCTCATAAAAATATAAACAAACATTAGCTCCATGACCACAAGTTCCATATATACCACATACCTCTTGATTTTGAACGTTTTAGGGTAATCTTATAGTTAGCATCTTTACATGCCTTTCTAACTCAGCTAACTCATGAACTCCAACTCTTTTTCCCCTCACACTCTTTTATCGAGAATTGGCCCCCAACATTTTGAAGATTTCATATATGTCTTTGGCCTTCTTCTCTTCCACAACCCCTCCTTCTATATTGTCCACTGTGTACTGACACTATTATGTTAATCCTTCATAAACGAATTGTTTCTACATGTGAAGTGGAAAATGATAGTGTGGACACTGTATGTTCAAGAGTTTGAAGCGTTCCCATGCCTTATGGAATGGCTCTCCCTTCATATGAGTGAAGATTGCTATCTTCATTTGTAACTTAGAAGTCTTTTAATGGGAATAAAACTTTTCCATGAATTTGTTGTACACTTCCTCCCATATAGTCAATGAACCAGGTAAAAGGGTCATCAGTCACACCTTGGCCCAATCCTTTAATGTGTATGGGGAGCACCTCATCCTGAGTTGATCTTTATTTAAGCCATCCAATGGGAATGTCTGTAGGGTGGTGTAGAATTTCCGAATGAAGTTTAAAGGGTCTTCATTGGGAACCTCATAGAACGATGACAGTATGTTGTAGTGAATGCTCTTCAATTTATAGTTTTTGGCTACCTCTCCCAAACGTATGCATGAAGTGGTAGTACTAATTACTGGTCTAACATACTCCTTCATTACTGGCTGCCTTTCACCCATCTCTTGATCTTCAGGCTTGGGTTCCTTGAGATTATCTTCAAAGTCCCTTTGAGTCCTCTTATCTGATGTAAATTGTTAATAAAAAGAGTAAGTTCACTTTCCCAAGACCTCCTTCCTCGCATAAACCAAATAAAAAATAGTGAATTAATAAGAAAATTGCTAAAATAACTCAATGAAATAACACGACAAAAATATTAGTATGAATAGACAAAAAATCAAAATTAATTTAAGTCTAAACATTAAACACCTCTCAGGTAATGCACCAAAAACTTGTTGTGCCCAAAATAAGTTCTAAAAATACCTAGGCTATCTTATTGGCAAGTATACGAGGTAGTTATAGTTTATTACCCAGGGTTGACTCCCACGGAGGTGAAATTGTTCCACTTAAATTAACCTTAAATAAGAAATAAAAACATATGCAATCCTAAACATTCTATCCTGATTTATTGAGTGAATGCTTTAAAGAAAATCACAAAATTAGACTGAAAAGTAAACAGAATTAACTGGAGATATAAACGAATAGATTAGTTAGGGTGGAAAACTTTTGAGAATTAATTTCACTAATTTAATCTCCTATGCATAACTAAAGGGAAATGATCGGGTAGTCGTCTTAGTAAAATTAACAGTTAGGTTCTAAGATCAACTCGAATAATAAACTAAGTCTAACTTTCACATTCGACAAGTTATCATCCAAATTAATTATGAAAACTTGACTACTAATTATCACTAAAGTTAATATATTTCTAGTTCTTAATCTAAGCGTCAATGGTTTCTTTTTCCATATTGAACTTCTTCTCTCGATCCTTCGTTTAATACCAAAATGATGCAAATTTTGGTCATGCTATTACATCCATTCAGTTTAGAAACTATAGCAAACATAAGACAACAGCACAGTCCTTTAATCATGCATATATAACTAAAGTTGCTACATTAATCCTCAAGAAAAAGAGATCAGCCCATCATGGAAATAACAAGATTCATCATATTCAAATACTTTAATCCCATCTTAATCAGTATAAGAGAAGTGTTAAAGCAATAAACTAAGTGAATAAATGAAATGAACTATCAAAAGCTAATAGAGTATGAGTTTATCAACTAATAGTGGAGTAAGTTCAGTAAAAATGCAAACAAGTTCTCAGATGAGAGAGTTGTGTTGATCTCCTGCACTCTCAAGCTCTTAGCAGTAGTTTTTGCCTTTTGCTTCTACTTGGTTCTGACCCAGATGATTGGATGCTCAAGTTGTTTCCACCTCTCTGCTGTTCTTCTTCTTCACCTCACTGGACTAATCTTTACTTTCTCTCCTCTATTCTCTGTCATCTTTCTTTCTCTCTATTTTTATCCCTGAATGAGTCTGTGGGGTGTGTAATGATAGAATAATTTAGAATGTGTCACTACCCTCCTATTTTCTTTCTATTTGTAGTCTCATTTTAGGTCTAGGTTTTTTAATCTTCAACCTGCAGATGCCACGTAACAAGTAGACGAATTAGAGTAGGGGTGACTTTGTTTGTCACTACTGTAAGGGCTGGTCACGATGCTGGCAAGTTTAGTCACCACCGTGACTAACTTGTTTAGTCACCACCTTTCTTTATTTTTCTTCTTTTCATGAAACATTTATGTGAACTTTCATTTTTTATGCAAAATTCACAAAATAATCCAATTAACATGCATGTAATATTCACACCATTGTAACTCAATTCTTCTCTTATTTGGATCAAAACATAGGAATTTGTAACCAAAATCAAGATATGACGGTAGGCAAAGCCAATAGAAATTAGACACAACATAGTCATAACAGTTGTCATTGAATTGGAGTCAATTTTAGATAAGAATATCAAGTCGTCAACAAAATTTAAGTTAGTGATTCCTATTTTCCTACATTTGGAGTGAAACTTTGAATGAGTGGACCTCTCAATTACTTTTCTAAGAAGTCTAATGAAGACTTCCATAACCAAATGCAAATAAGTATGGTGCTATAGGATAAGTGTGTCGAATCCCTTTTATGCCTTTAAAAGCTTTGGTAGGTTGTCTATTAATCAAAATGTTAAAGGATAAGGTGGTAATGCCTTGTTTAATCCACTAAGTAAAGGATTCTAGAAATTACATTACAGTGAGAATGTTGATGATGAAATCCCATTCCATATAGTCACATATGCTTTCCTCAAATCTATTTTAAACAAGCAATTCTTATTACCCCTCTTCCTTGAATAATTCCTTATCAACTCTTATATTAAAAGGATATTGTCACTAATAATTTTGTTAAAAATGTAAGCACAATTTAGAGATCAATGTAATTTTAGAGCACCTTTTTTAGCTTATTAGCTATGATTTTGGTAATTAGTTTGTAGATAGAATTGCAATATGCAATAGGGAAACATATGAGAAAGATTTATGTTCTCAACCATTAGGAATGACAATAATAAAGGTCTTATTGAGTTATGTAAGAAGGGATCCCTTGCTAAAAAAATTCAAGAATAGCCTTAATGACCATCTACTTAATTATTATCCCTGTTTTGATAAAGAAGTTTATATTAAAGCCATTGGTGCTAGGTGCCTTGTGGTGGTTCAAAGCTTTTACGACATTTTCTATCTCTTGAATTGTTATTGGTTTGCTTAATAAATCAATCTAATGGGGTGTAAGGAAATCTCTAATAATCTCCTTGAGAATAGGTTTGGATTGATGAGCAATGGTAGGCATTTTCATTATACTGGAGAAGTATTCAAAAGCCCCATCTAGCAAATGATGTTGAGAGATTATCTTATGAGTTTCATTCTCTAAAGAAATAATTATATTGGTGTTTCTCCTAGACATGATAGCCTTATAATAAGAGGATAAGTTCCTATCTCAATTTTTGAGCCACTGTATGTGATATTTTTGTTTCATAAGTGAATAATCATAGTTTAGTGCCCTGGGGAAATTATGCATAGCTTTCTTCTCCATCTCCTGCAGGCTTTGAGCAGTGGGATTATTATATAGCTCATATTGAACTTCCTTAAGCTTTTTCTAGCTATGTTTAGTAAGAGATGGGTGTTTCCATTATTACTAATAAACAAGGTTTTCATTTCTTGCTCGATTATGTTGATCTTTCTAGTGTAAATGCTCTGCTTTGAGCCTTTAATCTTTACATTAATTCCAATCCATAATGCTTCATCAAATCCTGCTAAATCAGTTAGAAAATTATAGAATCTAAAAGGAGTTTTAAGAATTACTGAGTCTATTTGAGTGATAATGGTCGAGTGATCAAACAAATTGCTGTTGGTAAATAAAATAAAGCTTATTGGGAAGATTTGAAACCACTATTGATTTTCCAAGCTGTAACCAAGCTTCTTCCTGATGAAGTTTTTCCTGACCTCATTATTGCTTTGGGTGAAGAAATTTCCTCCAAATGGTAGATATATTACTTGAATCATAGCTAAGCATCTCCTATTGTCATGACAAGGCACTCCTAGTAATTTGTCTCCCTCAGCTTCCTCAAAACTAGTGATGGAGTTCAAATCACCAGGTATGAGCCAAAGAGTTGAGACATTTTAAGCTAATTATGTGAGTTTGCTCCATATGAAAGTTCTCTTATATGAATTTTTATATGCATATATAAATGATATGTGAGTCTCTTTACCTAACCTTTTGTTTTTCACTTCTAGAAGAGTAATTTGATCAGTTAAGAATTTTATGATGATGTGCAATAAGCACTCAATATTCTACCATTAAGATGGTGAACATGGTTTGTAATCTCTTTTTAGTGACCGGTTAACAACTTGAGCAAATTGTAGTTCTCATGTTTCATGCAGGATTCCAAAATGCCAACAATTTTTAATTTATTATGCATAACCAAATTTCTAATCAACAGTTTTTATAAAGAGCTTTGGCCCCTTTAACATTCCATTCCATGATTTTCATAAGGATGACTCCATTAAAGGAGGCTTCTTTTTTCTATTTTATTTTCTTCTGATGATAGGCTCAAATCCTTCTTTGTTGCCCTCTGATTCTCTTAGCTACTTATTTGGAACCTTAATTAGTGAAAAATTGTCAACAACTTTTGTTGTGTCATTTTTCGCTTATTCTATTTCATCATATGGTTGCTCTTCTGTAAGCAACTAGTTGCTTATTATTTGTGGTTGGTTGTTCCCACTTCCTTCATTCTCATCTAAAACACTCCCGTCATTACTAGATCTTATTAAATATACTATGAAATTTAACTCCATCAATTCCTAGTATTCACCATATTTAAGCATTCTCCCTATAGGTTGCCATTCTTTTTTTAATTTCAGACATAGGTTTCTAGTTGTAGCTTACTTTAAATAATCTTCCACAAGTTCCAAGTTCTCGTCTAATCTAATATTTGGTATTTCATCAGGTAAGTTATCTGCCAATCTTAACAAAATATGGAGCCTTCCAAAGTTAATTCTCTTTACTTCCACAGTGTCTTGATCTATACATAGGCTTATTAATAAAGCTAGTTAGGTGAATAAGACCACAAATTGTCCAGTACTCCAGTGGTACCCTGTGTATGAATATTTAGATTGGAATATGTTCTTGTTTGATTTCTTCCATGTTAAACCAGGGTGTCACACTTATAGAAGGAGTGGTTTGTTATAGACATGCTAAGGTCTCGCCTCAAGTATCTTCTTTGTAATATTAAAACAAGAGAACTTACATAATAACTCATCATCAATGTTGACTAAAACCTCATATAGACCATGTTTTCATTTACCGAAGTCCTATTTTTTCATAACAGGGAAAGTAACTCTTTTTTCTAGGAAGAAACCAAGTAAGGTGGAGTTCCATCTTTGAGCTTTTCTTTAAGAAGCTCTAGAGGAAGTAAGACAATTCAATTCTCAACAACTTCACAGAAGCTCAATTTTGACTTGGTCTGGAATCCCCTACAACTTGCACCCATAACTTTTTAATAGGATTTCCTATTAGCTCAGATTACTAACTGGAATTAGAGATATTGGTGTTCAGTACATTAGAGGAGGATTGGCCAAATTAAGTATGGCGAGTAGAGTTTAAAGGTGGGAAATTTTCTAGGCCCATATTAGGAGGTTAATAACTAACAATTAAAAGAAAGGTAAACTAGTTAAAGCATTGGAAGGAGGAATGCTGATGGAGAGAGAGCCATTCTGTGAAGAGATAATAGGCACACTGTATGAGGAACTTGTTGTTATATCTCGTTTTCCATACTAAGGATTAGGACATAGGGTCCTAGACTATTGTATATGAGAAATAGCAATGAGAGATTATGAAATGCATTACATTACATGCATATCATTAGCAAAAGCATACACACACCTGACACATTGCAAATATTGTTTATGCACTCAATTGACGACTTCTAAGGTATGAATGATTCTAAAATCAGTATAAAGTGAATTCATGAATTATTATGTCGTGAATTCTGATTTGGTGAATTATAATTATTAAATTAAAATTTTTGGTGAAATTTGAGAGGTTTATAAAATTATGGGTATTTTTAGACTAGGAAAATTGCCAAGTGGCAAGATAAATTGATTTGTGGTAGTAGAAATAAGTGGCACATGTCAGTAGAAATTATTGACAAGTGGAATTGGAATTTAATTACAAGTGTCATAGAAAATTATGTGACAAGTGGATTAGAAATTTAGAGATAAATGGACTAAAGAGTCAAGTGGGAACCACAATAAGGTGACATTTGGCAAGTGACAAGTGTCACAACACTTGCCACTCACCACACTCGCCCACGACACTAACCCATTTGAAAGACCATTGTCATTTTGTCTTTCATTTTGTTTAATAATCTAATCTTCTTCCTTCTCATGACACGCCCTTCTCACCAACCCCTTCATCACGTTGAGCTTTGCTATCATCTTTTACTAGCCACTCCAAGATGTTGTCTTCATCATCTTGTTACTAAAAGACCCAACATTTTTCACCCTTAAATGTTGATGATCGTGTATTCTTGAGGCTAGGGTTACGTGATCTTTAAGCTTTGTTAAATGAAAAATATATAATGATAGTTAGAGGTAGAATGATCATAACAATGGTGATGAATGAGTGTTAAATTTCGATAAAGAAATGGGTATATTGATGTCTTGTTTTTGTACTTATGATAAGTAATAATCTATGGATTGCTATAAGGATAGTTTGAGATGGATTGATTTAGTGAAAATGGTATATGATAAGTGCAAAAATTCTGATGAATGAATGGATAAATATGTTCTGTTTTAGGGAGTATAAAAATGTGGGTTATAGGTTGTTTTAGAAATGAATTAGATTGAGTTTTGAAGTTAAATAAGAGGCAAGTGTAGTTCTTAAAATGAGAAGAACTAGGATTTATGAATGATACAGAATGATGATGGTATGTTCTGTTTTGTGTGATTGATGAACAATGATTCATAATTTGATTCATGGATGTTTATGAGTTAGAAATGAGGTGAGAATGATAAAGATATGAGAAGTCTAAATGATGAAATATGAAGAAGATTTGTTTGACATATGATGAAAGAGATAAATCTAGAAAAAATTAAAAATGCAAGTAGGATAGGATTAAGTGAATGATAATGAATCAATTGAGTAGATTTTTATGATTTTTAATGCAATCAATACGGTAGTTAAATTAGTATGAAATGATGTTGCAGAAATGGATATGAATTCTATAAAAAATTGGAGTGTTAATAATGTTTCTAAGTATGTTGAATTTGTGGAAAAATGAAGGAAGAAAGGCAGGGCACGATTGTGGCCTTCAGTGCATGATTGTGGACTTCAGTGCACGATTATGGCCTGATTAAATAGGTTCTATCATAATCGTGGCCCTATACCACAACTGTGGCCCAATTACACAAGCTTCTATCACGATCTTGCGAAGGTCCACCATGATCGTGGGCAAGGCCTGAACATGAAATGTTGTCTTTTAAGTGATTTTTGAAACAACTAATGCTAAGGTACTTTCTTATGGTGTATTTAGCCTTGAATGAGGCTTGAAATGAACCTTGTTTGATGATGGATTAAGTGATTAAATGTTTATATGTTAGATTGTTAATTAAAGTTATAACTTAAGTATGGATGGTTGATATCAGTGAAAGAAAATTTGGAAAAATTATGATTGTTATAGGAATGAAAATGATATTATGAATGCTAATGTGATTCAAAGGCAATGAATGATGTGTATTAGGTAAGATTGAATGAGAATTTGGATATTATGTGATCATTATAATGTTGGAGAGGGAATGATGAAAATATGATCAATGAGTTAGAATAAACAATTGTTCTTTAGGTGTAAACCCATGGACAAATTAAACATATAAAAGTGATACAGATGGAATGATCAAGACTTATGATTAAGGTTACATACCAGAAAATAGTCATTTGAGCATGCATTATACATGACACACACGTATATATAGGTGTGTGTATGATTGAATACATATGTGATTATCAAATTAGTAAAGTGTGTACAATGTGTGTATTGCTTGAAGATAGATACTTAAGATTGAACATCACTATCTAGACATTTCAAGATTATAAAGGAAATGGCTTATCTAGAGCGTACTGTGAGTAACCTAGACGTTCTTACTAAGATTGTTTGTATTTGCTTAAATTTTAATTGTTGAACTGATATTGATGTGAATTTTATGATTCCAGACATTGATGGTCCGAGGAGTTCAATAATTAGGAATGTATTGGAAGTTTTCTGATTGAATGTGAAGCTGACAGAAATAAGTGTTCTTAATAAATATATTAAATGCCCGACTTATGTTTGATGAAAAATTGAAAAGTGAATGTGTATACTGAATGAAATTGATTGATTGAATACATGTGATTTGATGTATTTCATTATGTAATATGCACGATCAGATAAAGGTAGTTATGACCGGAGTAGCCAATGAAAAAGAGCTTAAATCTCAGAATGTGTATAAGAGCCATAAGCTCACTAGTAAAATAATGGGATAGTTATCAATGAGCTCGATATCTACAACAGATATAGGACAATTAAAAAGGCACTTGATCACAATAATTAACATAAAAGTGGAGTCTCATGAGCAATTGCATTTATAATTTGATATATGTGTTATATGAATGATTGAAATGAATTAATTGTACTGCTCTACAATGGGAATGTGAAATCGTGTATACGAATAGTAATTGTTGAATTATGATGAAATGTAAAGTGATATAAAATGTTTGATGATAAGCTTTGTCTATGAAATTGATTTTAAATTGTCTTGTGTATTGATATGAGTGAGCACATCGAGGATGGTTCACTGACTGAGTTCGTAAACTCACCAAAATTGCATCGTTGACTTTTTAAGCTTAGAGGAGATCTAGTTAGACAAATTGGAGTATAGCTACTGCATTGGACATGAGTCAGCGGTCGGGATTAGTTGTACCTGCAAACGTTTCAGTGATAATTGTATTTGAATTATATTACTCAAACATTGTACAATGTATGTAATGAATTTTATGACTGAATATGTTTATAAATGAAATGAGCCAAAGTAAGCATTGGTTGAAATGAAAAATGTGTTTGTTGCATAAAAAATTTGTAAGGAATTTGATTGATTGTCTTAATGTGCCATCCTCATAGAGTATGTTCTCGAATAATCGTCGATATGTTCAAGTATGTGCTATATAGGGTGATGTGTTACAATTTTAGTATTAGAGCCCAAGCTTAGTATCTTACATGGGTGTTCTTTATAATTATGTCAAGGTACATGCATTATAAACATGTCATAGCATACAGTGGCAATTGATCCCCAATCTGAGTCACATTTACATAAGTCACACGCATGAACATTCGTTACAAGTTGAAACTGCTAGAAATAATGAGAAGAATGAAGATCTATCAAAGTGTAAGAAAATGAAAGTTTGTCGATATATTGAAATAAGAGATGCTACATAGTTTGATATGTTAGACAAAGACTTAGTGTATTTGTATTTGTTGTTATATCAGCGAATATGATATCATTATTATGTTGTAGTTATATATTTTGAATTGATATGGATGTGAATATGTTTTTGTGGATTAATTGAGAAAGAAATTGAGATACAATTAGGAAAGACAGGATTGAAAGTGTATAAGTAAAGTTGGATGAAATCAAAATTTTTATGACCTTGAGAGGTTGAATTTGGAATTAGGATGATTGTTTGATTATCGTGTTAAGAATTTATGATTTAGTGTAGGGTTATATCATTGGATTTGATATTAGAATTCCATGATGGTACGTAACTTATATTGCTGGATTAAAGGAGAACATACTTATGTAAGATGAGATAAATGATAACGATATATGTAGAAAACCTCTAGGTTAAGTTGATCAGTTATTAGGAGTACATGTCTAGTAATGTAGTTGCCTTGGTAAATGATGTTACTAAGCACATATGTATTATAAGCTTGGATAAAGTATAGGGGTGATCTAAAACATATTGAATACTCTTAAGTCATAGTCCCCATAGTTAAAATTCTAAGATAACTTAGAGTAGTGCAGTGGAAGCATGGATTTTGGTGGATTTATTAAAATGGTAACTACTAAGGAGAAGTAATTTTTGTATAGTCATATAATACTCACTTGTTATCTAGAACTGATTGAGATCGAGGTACCATAAGCTTAAGATATAAATTGGTGACTTCTTGAAAACAAATCTCTGGATAAGATTTAATGATCTTGATGTTACATACTAAGCATTACAGTAAATGAACATGCCTACTGCTTTATTAAGCGTTAATATATAGAACATTCTCATTAAGTAAGACATGATAGTAATTGATCTCATTAAGGTGTTATGAATGGTTGAAAAGCAATGATGAACATAGTTGATTGATAAGGATTATGTGAATGGTACAGATGATTGAGGAGAGAAATCTTTTTTTAATAAAGAATTTTATCGAATTATATTAGGTAGACCAAATGTTCTATTTCTAGGAATAAATAGATATAGAATGAATTAAAAAAAGAATATTGGTGTCTGATAAGTATGAGACTCAGGCATGACAAGCTAAACATACTATAGAGAGCACATATGTTTTGTTTTTTGAAAAGTATCTAAACTACATTATTGGATTCTTAAATTTAAGATGGCACTATTGCTATTGCTAGAGGAACTTAAGACCATAATGTATTCTATATTAGTATGTTCAGAAGGTACAAGTTAGAATTGATGTTTGTGTTATCAGTTTGAAAAAATTAAAATTTGTAAATAATTTCAATTATGTGGAGAAACTAGTAAGAATGATTAGACCTTAGGATAGGCAGTTTGTAACACCCCACTACCATTGAGTATATGCCCGAACATCTAGAGGACTTTCCAGAACATACCCTATAACAATGGCAAGTTAGAGCAAACACTACCACTTATTGGCATCATACAGAATAATAGAATACTTTAAAACTCAACTCCTTATTTAAAAGCAACTCTTCCATTTCATTCTCTAAGATAATTTACATAGTATTCATTAAAACAAGTATTTACATTACTAAAACATTTAAGAGTTAACTACTCTTTATATAAAGGTTCTATATGATAACATAAACTACATAATAACAATCTACTACTCCTCTTATGTCAGCTGATAGACCTTTGGGCCATTTCTTAATCCAAAACATTCTTTTAGAGTATCTTAGGAACTAGGTCTCCTCTCTTATACCTGAAAAGCCACGTTGTAATTTTGATGAGTTTTGTGAACTCAGTGAGTGAACCATCATTGATGAGCTCACTCATGTCAAATACACATATATCTCACATAAAATCAAATTCACAACATTCCTCATCTCAATAGGACATAATGAATGTCACACATTCCATATATTCCTTTCAGGCATAATTTGATTGTGCATATCGTAACCAATCACATTATCAACAAATACACATATATGGCATGTCACTTTTTCATC